>BOPN01002484.1:76427-116427 GCA_017312705.2 Penaeus japonicus
CAAAATGCGACTTTGCAGAGGGGGAAAGAGAGGGGGTGGGGGGGTTGGAAGGAGGAACGGGAGTAAGAGAATGAGATAGGTGGGGAGGGGGGGGAGGAGAGACGGAGAGACGGAGATTAAGAAGGAAGGAGGGAGGGAGGGAGGGAGGGAGGGAGGGAGGGAGGGCGAGGAAGAGGGAGAGGCAGAGGGAGGGAGGAGGGAGGGAGGGGGAGGAGAGAGAGAGAGAGAGAAACAGAGAAAAAGAAAGAAAGAAAAAGGAAGAGAGAGAGAGAAGGAGATAGAGAGAAAGAGAGAGAAAGAAACAGAAAGAAAGAAAAAAAAGAAGGAAAAAAGAAAGAGAAAGCGAAAGAGCGAGAGAAAGAGACGGTAAGGAGCGGTGAACATTACAAAGATAACAGAAAAAAAGGGAGTGAAAGAGCTCTCCATTCAATAAAAAAAAACAATGACGTCACCACGCCTACCATCCCACTCCGCCCTTCGAATTTCCGTCGAAACCCACTTGGTTCCCCCTTAAGCTCAGCCACGCCACAAGACGGCTTCTCCCCCCCCCTCCCCTCCTATGTTCCCTCGCCCCATCTGCTAGCCAAGGGGCACATCCTTGCAGCAATCACAGCTCCTAGGATTTCAAAAGCGGAAGGGAAGCAGGAGGGCGACAAGAGACTGACACCCTGGGAATCACAGGCTTGGAGCAGAGGCGACTAACGTGTTCCTCCGTTGCTTGCTTGCTTGCTTGCGGTTCTCGAGGGAGGAGGAGGAGCTGGTGGGACATGTGACATCCACACTGGACGGTCCTGGGAGATGAAGAGGTAGGGAGGGGGAAGGGGAGGGGGAGGGGCAGCGACTCCTATCAAAAGACTTTCCCGTGTTGGAGGGTGTCTCTCTCTCTCTCTCTCTCTCTCTCTAACATATTTTTTGACTTTCTGATAATTTTTTTCCTCCAGGAACATACGTGTGTTTTATCAACATATATGTGCGTCACATTTTCAAGTATGTAATTATGTGACCTCAGGAAAGGACTTAGCATGCTGAGGGTCATATTGCTCTCCTGTTATGCAAACATTTATCGCTGTATGCTTGTGATTGATCCGCCTTTTGTTCTGTATAAATTTCAACATGTTGGCATACCTGTAAGGTTTTGTAAAATATACGTGAGCCCAAAGAAGGATTAAGATTGGGGTGAGGATAACCTATGTTACCTCACATGCTTTTGAGATGTACGTAATCACTTGTCTCAATAAACTTGTCAAAGTAAAAAAGTCAAAGAGAGTGAGTGAGTGATTGAGAACGAGAGAAATAGATAGAAAGAGAAAGTGAAAGAAATAAAGATAGAGAGATAGAGATATGGATAGATAACTAGACAGCTAGATAGATAGATAGAGAGAGAGAGCGAGGGCGAGGTTCAATACCGAAAAATCTTTAGTCCCTCTTACTTCATTATTCACGAGACAAAACAACAAGAGCCGCAGCGCCTCCACACCCCCGCCTCCTCGGGCCAGGGCATCGAATCCCCACTCCAATTAACCTCCCATAATAATAACAATAACCCTCAACGGCGCCGCGCCCGCCGCTTACCCCACCAGCAAACAAATCCAAATCTCTTAACGAAGACCCATTATCTCGCATTAAGACCCATTACCCTTATCGGCAAAAGAAGTGCAATCTAGCTCTCCCTTTATCGGCTTGCCCCTTTCTACCTCGACCCCACTAATCAAAGCAGCCCCCTCTGGAGATAGCCCTTTCCCCTTTGGCGGATGGCGGATGCGACATTGGCGGGGAGGCAAAGTTGCTCGCTCTTTGTGTGTGTTCGTGTGTGTGTTTGTGTGTGTGTGTGTGTGTGTGTGTGTGTGTGCGTGTGTGTGTGCGTGTGCGTGTGCGTGTGTGTGTGCGTGTGTGTGCGTGTGCGTGTGCGTGTGCGTGTGCGTGTGCGTGTGCGTGTGCGTGTGCGTGTGCGTGTGCGTGTGCGTGTGTGTGTGCATGTGTGTTTACCGAGGTCGCCTTCTTGCACTGGGTTCATGAATAGAAAACCAAGACCTCCAACTTCCAACATATTTCAAGGCTGAAACCTAAACAGAGCAAGTCACACAAACAAAAAGAGGCAAGGAAGGGAGGAGTGGGAGAGTTCCCCAAGCAAAGCAAATCGCACACAAGGAACCAAACCAAACCAAAATACCACTTATGCGTATACGCCGCCGTCCATTCTTACACACGCCCATTCTCACTTAATCGCCTCTCCCTCCTGTCAAACCCAACGAGCCCCAGACACCGCCCAGACTTCGGTCAAGTGATCAGGCAAGACGAGGCCCACCCACACTCCTGCCAAGCGATCATGCTAGACCGGGTTCTAGGTGACAAGAGCGAGAACACGGCGGCGATTTCCCTTGCTCAGACGGAGGGGGGCGGGGG
Source organism: Penaeus japonicus (assembly GCA_017312705.2). Lineage (NCBI taxonomy): Eukaryota > Metazoa > Arthropoda > Malacostraca > Decapoda > Penaeidae > Penaeus > Penaeus japonicus. The sequence continues at coordinate 78,831 of BOPN01002484.1, forward strand.
GCGCAGTGGCGGGCAGGGGGGCGTATTTACACATCCAGACTCCGCGTAATTCCTCAGAGGAGGCGACGGAGGAAGGACGGAATGGGTAAACACTCTCGGGAAGCGAATTAGCATTTCCGGTCGTGGAGGAACCTGCAGGGAAGCACGAAGAAGAGTTAACAGAGAGAGGGAGTGGTAGAAAAAGTATGATAAAGAGAGAGAGAACAAGAAAGAGAAAAAGAGAGGCAGAAGAGAAAGGAGGGTGGGAGGGAGAGAGGGAGGGAGGAAAGGGGGGGGGGAGAAGGAGGAGGAGGAGGAGGAGGAGGAGGAGGAGGAGGAGGAGAGGGAGAGGGAGAGAGAAAGAGAGAAAGAGAGAAAGAGAGAGAGAGAGAGAGAGAGAGAGAGAGAGAGAGAGAGAGAGAGAGAGAGAGAGAGAGAGAGAGAGAGAGAGAAGAGAGAGAAAGCGCGACTACAAATAAGGTACGCTGACTTGACATCTCCCCGGGATAATAGGATTGTGTTCGGGACAAAACTCCCATGAACCGCTACCCTCAGTAGTAAGTCTTGCAACAACACCTCTATCGGAATTCCCTCGCAAATATCGGTAGAGGAAATCCTGCGGACGGAAAAGGCTCCGACCAGACTCGAACTCCCGACACCGCCTCCAGATAATAGCAGATAATAGCGTTAACGCGGTAATAGCATCATTAACCAGAGCCACACGCAATCACCAAGGGGGGCGGGGAGGGGGGCGGGGAGGGGGGCGGTACGGAGTAACCCTGACCCGCAACAAGAGGAGGAGGTACAGGCAAGAGAGAAAGAGAGAGAGAGGGAAAAAGAGAGAGAGAAAAAAAAGAGAGAAAAACAAGAAAAAAACATTTCCGCAAACTTCATCACAATTCGCGAGAAATGAGGAGCGAGCAAGAGTGCAGGAACGGCGCCGCCTTTGTGCGGGTTCGGCCATCTATATTTCAAGCCAACATTCGCACCCGAATTTAGGGCGGGGGCGGGTAGGGGCGGGTAGGGGCGGAGGGGGAAGGGGGTCAGGATGAGGCAGAGGGGAGGGAGAGGGGAGGGAGAGGGGAGGGAGAGGGGAGGGAGAGGGGAGGGAGAGGGGAGGGAGAGTGGGAGGGGAAAGAACGGGGATGCCAGAAGACGCCGTGAAAACCACCTCTTCGCGGCAACGTACACACCACTTTGCACCGCGCGACGCCCGCACAATGTCCGCCATAAATGCCGCGTTTGCCATTTCGCCGCGGTAAGAGGCGCGAGACGCATTCCGAAGCCGCCGGGGATATTTCGCCGCCACTCGTTCGTCAATATTTATCGTCACTACTTCACCTTCACCTTCCTTCCCCGCCGTGCCTGTGCCTGCGCCTCCCCCGCACCCTGCTCGCTCGCTCTACCGCCTCTCGCCCCTAACAAACGCCAGCCCTAACGATCGCCAATGAGCCTTGTCCCCTCTCTGGGCGCCCTAACGACCCCCTAACCAAGCCCTGAAGTAGCCCTGAAGTCAACGACGGGGGCGACCTTTGCTCACGTGCACCTGGAGGTTGAGGGTTCTTAATATAGTCAGCCTGAGTTCGGGCTTGAGTTGCGGGTATAATAAACCTCCGCGGGGGTTGCGATGGCGCCGCTTCCCAGCCCGCACCTCGTCCCGCCGCGCCGCTGCATCAGACCTCATTACGAAGACCGGGATGATCCAAGCCCTTGTCACACTATCCGTTGTCTTTCGACGGCATTGATTTTTTCCCGTCTAAATTCACCTTTTTTTTTCTTTTTTGACTCGGAGTGCTTTCGCATCAAGAGAGCTAAATTTCGATGCAACGGCGTGCCAAGAACTCTACCTACCCCCCCCCCCCGTCCTTCCTTCAACTTTGGCCGCGTATCCCCGTGTCTCTGCCTGCCACCTGCATCTTTCTCCCCTGCCTTCCACCTTCTTTCCCGTCTTTAGCAGAGAGGCCACCGTCCCTCTGCTTATTCTGTCTCCTGCGTTTCCGCTCCACTGCTCCTACCTGTCGCAACTTACTTTCCCTCTCCCTCTCCCCCCCCCCCCCCCCCCCCCCCCCCCCCCCGGCCCCCAATCTCCCTACATTTGGGGAATTCTCCGCCGCGTGCCTCGCTGCCATAAAAACAAACTACACTCGACATTTCTGGCCCGGGCATATTCTTTGTCTCCCGCTCTACCTCGCACTGACTCTACTACCTGACATTAATTCAACCCGGCGGCGACTCTGGCGTGAATGTCTACCTTCCGCCCAAATGAACCCGCCAACTCCTGAAATTGCAAATACCTGAATGTTCAACCCGCGAAAACAAAAATGAAATTACCCTATCACCCAATTTCCCCAGCGCGCCCGTCGCCCACATTACCTCCCCTTTGGACCGATCTCTATTTCGCAGCAGCTTCACCAAGCCACATCTCTGTCTTGCATGAAAACACGTGACCTTTTTTTTTTTTTTTTTTTTGGTGTTGTTGTTCCCCTTTCATCAGATTCCCCTCCGATCTGGCACTGTCTCCCCCTGATATGACCCCGGCTCTTGGCACAACCTCAATTCTACAAAACCAACACCACAGTCTCATTCACCTCCATAATGCAACACACAATGCACAGTGCATACATATCTATATATCTATCTATATATCTATATATGTATATATTTGTATATATATATATATATATATATATATATATATATATATATATATATATATATATATATGTATGTACATATATGTATGTACGTGTGCGTGTGCGTGTGCGTGTGCGAGTGCGAGTGTGTGTGTGTGTGTGTGTGTGTGTGTGTGTGTGTGTGTGTGTGTGTGTGTGTGTGTGTGTGTGTGTGTGTGTGTGTGTGTGTGTGTGTGTGTGTGTGTGTGTGTGTGTGTGTGTGTGTGTGTGTGTGTGTGTGTGTGTGTGTGTGTGTGTGTGTGTGTGTGTGTGTGTGTGTGTGTGTGTGTGTGTGTGTGTGTGTGCGCATATACAAACAACCCACAAACTCATTGTAACAATGCCCACAAGAGACAGAGACTCTTTCCTCGCCTTCTTTTGATATATTTCAACGGCGCAGTATGGCAAGGGTCGGCTAATTGCCATCGAGGTTATGGCAGACCCTCGCCACCGATATTGAAGGGAATGTCCCACACCTCACGAAGGGGAACTAAAAAAGGGAAAGAAAATGAAGAAAAGGTCGCGCATATACTTCCCCTTTCACGCAGGTCAGCGCTTCCCCCAGACTCGCCCCGTCAGCTATTCTTACCTGTAAAGAAAGACAAAGTGCAATTAGTAAGGCTAATCGATTAAAGAAAGAAAGAAAAAAAAACATATATAAATAATAGCAAGGGAATTACACACAATATTAGAACTACACCAACATCGACTTTGCACGAGCAACAAGACAAAATTAAAGGGAGCGCTAGGAGAGATTAATGACATAATGATCAATAAGTGGCAATGCAAATGCAATCGACGCCCAAGCATTGTTACACAAGTACTCCTCTCCTTTCCTCTCCCCCCTACCCCCTCCCCTCTGTAACTACTAACCTTGTTGGCGAACACACACACAAAAAAAGAACAACGGAACAAAAAACAAAAACAAAACCCGTAAACAAGACACAAGGACGTAATTACTCCCGAGTCAGTGAGCGCGTGACGTCACTCTCAACTCCTGACGAAGCACGAACTGACACGCCTTCTCAGACTGCCTCGGACACCTGGCGTCGTGCCGGACTCAGCGAAGGGGAAATATTTCTCGGCCAATCCCTTCTTGGTATTCATGCCCTAGACACACCGAAAGGTCCCCCTTTAGCTGACCGAAGCGATTCCCACTCTATGGTACACCGTTACTTGGTGAACTGAACAAGGGCCTTTCCTGCTAACCGGTTTGAAGATGACAAACCGCATTGGAACTCATAATCAAAGATGGACGGTTGGAGTTAAAAACAAACTTCAACTCTTCGTTTAAAAAAATCGTGAAGTTTTTCTTCCCTCGAACTCCGCGTGAACTTTCCAACGCACTATTTAAAATGAAAATGGCATTAGCGACTAGTGGTGCAGACAATGATAAAAAAGAAGAGAAAAAAACAATAAAGTTAGCAGTAGCGTTCAAGAGTCCCATAGCTGTCAAGAAAGAAACAGCTTGACAACACCACTGACAATAAAAGAGGTTTCATCCGTTTTAAAAACAAAGCTCAGCCCACAGCCCCCCCCCCCCTCTAAATCCCACCCCCACCCCCCGCCGCCTACCCATGTTTCCAAAAGTCCCTCGGGTTGATAATGGCGGGCCAGAAGGATCACGCCTCAATTGAAATGGCGATCCCCGCGTCCCACCCAGGAGTCCTTGCAAGTCTAGGGGATCCTGCCTAGGTTTCCATCGCTTCCCAATGCGCAGGATACGGTCTGTCTCCCTCAAGGACGCGCAGGACAAATGAACATGACATTGTTCTATTGTTCTTGTGCAAGGGTGACGCTAATGTGAGCTTTACATACAAATGGCAAGCCATGATTAGGCTCACTTGAAATTCCACCGTGTTGTGAACTCATACAGTCTAATCGCGACACAATCTAACCTTAAGTATAATGTTGTATAGTATTTATGTTATATAATGTGAAGTATAATATAGAACACAGAGGTATAAATACATATGATGTATAAAGCTAATTAAATATGTTGTTAAGTATAATATATAACACAGAGGCTGTTATCAATTTACGCATCTCTGGCAACAAAAAATAACGTATTCCTCGCGCCATGGAAAACTACAACGAAGGTCGGGAAGAACACAAGCCGGGACGAGACACGACACGGAACGGCGTGGCATCTTAGTGGCACCATTACCCATCCTCCCGATCCTTTCATGGCACTCGTTAAGCCCCGCAGCGCCTGGATGCCATCCGGCTGACTCACGAGTAATCACATTCATATATCGTCTCCATTACGCGAGCTTAAAGCTTTGCTACCTAATGCCTGGGCTCGGGGCCTGGGTGCCACCCGCAGCGGCACTCCGAGCGGCCCTTACTCACGAGGAAGTAAAAAAAGAAAGAAAAAAAGAAAGGACATGCATTGTGAGTTTTTATGCGTTTGCAAGGAAAAAAAATTAGATACGATCTAGTTCATATAGATGAGTTACTTCATGTGAAGATTGCTTTCAAGATTTATTTGACTCGCCTATTAATTATTTCATTTTTTTCTTTTTTCCGACCATTCAGCATCGACAAGAAACACATTGCGATTAATAAATATCGGCCGAGCTGTTCGCGTCGGCGTTTCAGTTTTGATTATTCTCATTTCAATTTGGTTCGCGGAATAGAAAAGAAAAATCTTACCAGAGCAATGAACGAAGAAATGTGGTGCAGCAATTATTCCTCGTGTCACCTGCGGGAGCGTGCGCCGCCGGAGTCCAATACGGCAATCAAAATATCCTCGAAATATTCACCCGAACCAATATCAGACTCGGTTTAATAATCATTCGGCGGAAGGAACGAAGCATTTCGCAAAAGCCCGTCTGTCTCCCGACACGGACGCCCTTTTGCAATGTGTTTAAAGCGGATGAAAAGTTAAAATTCATATGCAAATGCTAGACGGGCTGTGATCCCATGTGCAACACGTGTGGGCTCGTGTAAGCCTTTGTGTTTTCCCTCCCTCCCTCCCTCCCTCCCTCCCTCCCTCCCTCCCTCCCTCTCTCCCTCCCTCCCTCTCTCCCTCCCTCCCTCCCTCCCTCCCTCCCCCTCTCCCTCCCTCCCTCCCTCTCTCCCTCCCTCCCTCCCTCCCTCCCTCCCTCCCTCCCTCCCTCCCTCCCTCCCTCCCTCCCTCCCTCCCTCCCTCCCTCCTTCCCTCCCTCTCTCTCTCCCTCTCTCTCTCCCTCTCTCCCTCCCTCTCTCCCTCCTTCCCTCCTTCCTTCCCCCTCTCCCTCCCTCCCTCCCTCTCTTTCTCTCGCACCTTCATTCCTTCAAAATTCATATGCAAATGCTAGACGGGCTGTGATCCCATGTGCAACACGTGTGGGCTCGTGTAAGCCTTTGTGTTTTCCCTCCCTCCCTCCCTCCCTCTCTTTCTCTCGCACCTTCATTCCTTCACTACCTCCCTCCTCCCCTTTTATGTCTTCACTCACTCCTCGCACCTTCACTCACTCACCCACTCACTCACTCACTCACTCACTTAGGGTCGTCGCGCCTCTACTCCCTCCACTTCCCTTTCTTGGTTGTGTCCTTTCTCTTCCTCCCCCTTCCTTCCTACGACGCCATTCTCTTATTCTTCCCTTCTCTTTCTCCTCTTTCGCCAATTCCTCCGTCTCGTTCTGTGAAACCCGAGTCTGAATTTCATCCCCGTTTGACCTTTGTTTGTTTCTCCCTTTGGCGTGATCCCCTTCCTTCCTTCCTTCCTTCCGCCTCTTGGCACCGCCGCCTTCGCCCTCCTCGCCTTGCTTGGTGCCACCTCATTCACACCCGCCATCTCTCGGCGCCAACAATTCCTCCCTCATTTGCCTAACTCCACCCCCATCCCCCATCCCCCACCCCCACCCTCGGTCACCAGGTGCCATCCCTCATTCTTTCCTTCACTCTCCGCCATCCTTTCCTCTCCCCTCTTTCCCTCACACTAAGCATCGCGGTTCTCTCCCCCTTCTACTTGACACCTCCGATTCCTCCCTCTTTCCTCCCTGCCCGTGTACTACCCCTCCCCCTCCCCCTCCTTCAGCTGGCACCAAAGCTCCCACCTTTCCTCACTTGGAACCATCACTCTTTTCTTTCCACGTCGTGTTGCTATCACCTCTCCCATTCCCCCCTTCCTTTTTTCTTTCTTTCTTTCTTTCTTTCTTTCTTTCTTTCTTTCTTTCTTTCTTTCTTTCTTTCTTTCTTTCTTTCTTTCTTTCTTTCTTTCTTTCTTTCTTTCTTTCTTTCTTTCTATACATAGACACATATATACATACAGACATACATATATGTATACAAATATATGTGTGTGTGTGTGTGTGTGTGTGTGTGTGTGTGTGTGTGTGTGTGTGTGTGTGTGTGTGTGTGTGTGTGTGTGTGTGTGTGTGTGTGTGTGTGTGTGTGTGTGTTTTTATATATATATATATATATATATATATATATATATATATATATATATATATATATATACATAAGCACATATATATGTATGTATATATACGTGTATATATATATATATATATATATATATATATATATATATATATATATATATATATATATATATATACATATATACATATGTATATATATATACATATAATCATAAATAAAGATAAATAAAAGGCCCACAATCCTTCACACACACTCAAACACGCAAATACACACACACACACACAGCGTTCCCCGCATGCCGGCCAGACACACGTCCACTCGCCCGTCTATTCCAGAGGCACATTGTCTCGCAAACGTCGAGAGGACATTCATGAGGCCGAGACTGACAAACAAGAATATCGGGACAACAAAAGAGATCTGCCTCGAAACCCATGCACGCACGCAATCGATTCCTTCCCCCCTCCCTCCCCCCTCCCTCCCTCTCTCCCCTTCTCAGAGGCTGTGTGTGTGTGTTTCTTTCAGTATTTCTCTACCAACTAAAGGACAAAAATAAAGAACAAAAGCAAAGACCAACTGAGAAATAGAGAAAGAGAAAGAGAAAAAGAGGAGAGAGAGAGAGAGAGAGAGAGAGAGAGAGAGAGAGAGAGAGAGAGAGAGAGAGAGAGAGAGAGAGAGAGAGAGAGAGAGAGAGAGAGAGAGAGAAGGTACAGCTAAAAGACGAGAGGCAAAGAGAAAGAGGAAAAGATACAGGACAAGGGGAGGGAGGGGAGGGGAGGCGAGGAGGACAGACCCAGCGCCACGTGCCTGTGATGAAGGAAGGGTTGGAGAGGGGGGGGGGGCAGCGGAAGGGAAGGTAGGAGAGCCACGTGGAAGGAAGGGGGAGTGGGGGACGGGGGTGTGACGTAGAGGAAGAAGGAGAAGGAGAGGGATAAGGAAGTGGGAGAGGGAGAGGGAAAAAGAGAGGGAGAACAAGGAGAGAAGTAGAGAGAGAGAGAGAGAGAGAGAGAGAGAGAGAGAAAGAGAGAGCACAGGCTCAGTAAGCAGTATGACGTCAAAAACAGCAGCAGGGTAAAGGGAGGCGTCTCTTTAAGATGGGCATGCACGCCAAGCAAAGATGATTAATATTTACACTCGGGGGAGGAGGTAAGCGAGGTGGGACGGCAGGGCAGGGGAGGGGAGGGGAGGGGAGGGCAGGGGAGGGCAGGTGCGGCAGCGGGCGTGTCAGGAGAGCGGATGCGGTGGCACTGCGTCGCATCTGGCACGGCATCGACCTGGGTCACGAATGTTGTGTGGGGTCACTACAGTGGGCCGTGAACTTGGATGGCGATTACAGTCATCGTTGAGCCTCAATTATTGGTCATTGAGCATCATTAAGGGTTATTTCAGGCTGATGATGGCCTTTGCACACAAGGGCTATATATCTTGCCTTGGGGCTGGTGAACACTAATATCAAATATCTAGCAAGGGAGTAGAAAACAATGCATTGCTTATTACCGCGGCGCCCAGTTGACGTCAGAAGAGAACTCGCTAGGTCGTTAAAAGTGACGCATGAGTTCCATTTCCCTTTAATAAAAGGGGGAAAAGAATAGGAAAAGAATGAAAGAAAGAAAGAAAGAAAAAAAACACAACGTCCAACGAAGGCATCTCCACCGGGCGTAGAGCACGTCTGCAGGCATGCCTTTCATGACCTGCGAATGGCATGGGCGGGACGGGCATTCGACTGTTACTTCTGGAACGGCGCCAGCGTTGTCCCCTCGGCGGCGTCAAATGTAGCGACTAATACGAAAGGGTTGGTCTTTTCGCAGCGTCAAGACGTACGATCGCTGTCACAGGACGCGCTCATCGTAACGTCCTTGAAATTTATTCCTCCGTAACAACCGCATCCCTCTGCGTAGTCGCCGTCATTTACTCGGCGACGCGGTAGCGGCCAGACTCGCATTGCTGCCACCGAGAACATCATTTCCGGTAAGAGACGCGTCACGGTACGGCATTGCATCGCCGGTGCCAGTGCCAAGAGCGTTCCCCGCCGCCACCGCAGCCGCCACCGCCACGCTACCCGGGCCGACCTACGCACCTCATTCACCTTCCCCGGCAAGGGCAACGCGCACGACCATGGGGGGGAAAGGTCGCAGAAAATACCCTGGACGAGAGGTCGGGCTGCATGTGGGGACGCGCATGATCCCTCTTTCTGCCACGACTACTGGACACGCTCCTGCACAAGCCCTTGACGAACATGTCGAAAAAGAGGCAACGAGGGAAATAAATACGATGTTCATATTCAGCTTATAACGACGGCGATCCGTTTTTTTCTTCTTCTTGTCATGTAATTAATCATATACGGCGTTATTCAATCACCCACTTCCAAAATTGCGTGTCTCCATCGTCCTGAGGTCGACCAGAGTGGAGGAAGGGAAGCGGTCGAGGAAATTTCAGGAGGAGCGTGTTGGTCTCCTAGCTCAGCTCTTCATTCGCATATCGACCCATGTTTACTTACACAAGCCCTTACCTCTTCATTGCACGGCCTCTTCGCCCTTCCGCACTTGCATCATTGGCAGCCCTCCTCTTCCCGTTCTAGGATGCACGTTTTCCCCCTGCCACGATTTCCTTCTCTTCCGGGCTATCTGTTTCGGCTCGTACAGTCTACCCTTGCCGCAACTCGCTCCTTCCCAGCCTCGAGGGAATCGCCACCTCCCCCCCCCCCTTCCTCTGAGCGCACTGTGGCCTCCTCCTCCAACCTGCGCCCCCTTCCAGCCAGGCCCCGTAACGGCTGAATCATCACTTTAACAACCCCCGCCTCGCACTATTAAACTTTAGGACTCACTATTAGCGTGCGTGAAACATATCCAACCCTTAATTTCGACCTGGGGGGAGTGGGGGGGAGAGGGGGGGAAGGGTTAGTCCTGGGTTCATGATGCCCGTTTGCTCGGGCAACTGTTCCAGAAAGGTACCTCATAAACACCTAAACACACTTGTTCATAACCACATGTATTTATGTAGGACGACCCCTTCTGCAATTGCACACACTGCACCGGAGATTATCGCACAAGCCTAATCACGGGGCAGACAAACATACACACATCATTAGACCGACATACAGGTGAGCAAGTAGGCGTAGTCGAGAACACCAACGAACCCGTAGGCAGCCCACACAAAGGCAAGTACACAGCGCTCGCTACTAACAAAGCCACGGGGGAAGCTGAGCTCACACACACACACAATAGACTGACACAGCCGTGATTATGCAAGGGATTAGTGTATACTTTGGCAAAACCGGGATGAATCCTGGATCTGGATGTTACTGTCATGAACAGACAACAGCTACTGTGCTTCAATTTGCAATGAGGCGCAAAACAATGATATGTACATGCACTCTCCCTCAATACATACTTCGTCCACGTACATTACACCCTAACCGACCCAAGTGCTCACCCTACACCAACCCCGCCCTCATGAGCCACACTGTTAAAAAAAAGGCGTGCAACTCACACTCGTACCCAACTCCACTCCCGCGGCAGACTACTTCCTGCCCTCCGCTCATCCTAAACATTTGTGCAAACACTGTAAAAATCCCTAGCTATCTCCCCGTGGAATCGCTGTCGAACAACTGTGAATAGTTCGGTCGCACGAGAGACGCGGGGGTGAGGGGAGAGGGGAGAGGGGAGAGGGGAGAGGGGAGAGGGGAGAGGCGAGGGGGGAGAGGGTGTGAGGAGGGGGGAGGGGGTGTGAGGAGGATGGAAGGGTTGTGTGGGGAGGAGGGGAGGGGTGTGTGTGGAGGAGAGAAGGGGTGTGTGGGGAGGAGGGAAGGGTGTGAGAATGGGGGGGAGGGTGTTTAGCAGATAACGATGAGGGGAGAAAGGAGAAGGAGGGGAAAGCGAAAGCAATAATAGCAAGTAAATAACAACGACTGCAAAAGTGTAGACACTAAGTACAAAGGAAAATAAAACCACGGCAGAAAAATGTGGAAAATAATCTGCGCGAGAACTGAAAGAAGCAGACGCAGAAAGAAGCGACAGCCGGTTGAAGAGAGAAGAGAGAGAGGAAAGAGAGGAGAGAGGAAGGTCGGCGAGAAAGAGAAAGAGAGAGAGAGAGAGAGAGAGAGAGAGAGAGAGAGAGAGAGAGAGAGAGAGAGAGAGAGAGAGAGAGAGAGAGAGAGAGAGAGAGAGAGAGAGAGAGAGAGAGAGAGAGAGAGAGAGAGGGAGAGAGAGAGAGAGAGAGAGAGAGAGAGAGAGAGAGAGAGAGAGAGAGAGAGAGAGAGAGAGAGAGAGAGAGAGAGAGAGAGAGTGAGTGAGTGAGAGAGAGAGAGTGAGTGAGTGAGAGAAAAAAGTGAAAGAAAGTGAAAGAGAGAGAAAAGAGAGAAAATGGAACGAGGAGGGGGGGGGGGCAGCCGAGGTCATCCACGCAGGAGGGAAAAACGGACGAATGGCACCTCCGCCCCTCCCCCCCTCAGTCTGGCACCGGAAGTAAGGTCATCACTCGAGACAGACAACCCAGAGACTGGCACCCACACTTTCCCCTCACCCTATCCCTTCCACCGCCTACTCCCCCTTCACCTCATGTCTGGCGATCAGATGTTATTTTTGAAATTTACCTTCTCTGTCTGTCTGTCTGTCTGTCTGTCTGTCTGTCTGTCTGTCTGTCTGTCTGTCTGTCTGTCTGTCTGTCTGTCTGTCTGTCTGTCTGTCTGTCTGTCTGTCTGTCTGTCTGTCTGTCTGTCTGTCTGTTAGCGTCAATTTGTATGTGCATCTGCTCTTGCCTTTGGACTAAACTACTATCAAAAGTCATACGATTCCCTCTCCCTTCCCTTTCCCTTTCCCTTTGCCTCCCCCCCCCCCCCCTCTCTCTCTCTCTCTCTCTCTCTCTCTCTCTCTCTCTCTCTCTCTCTCTCTCTCTCTCTCTCTCTCTCTCTCTCTCTCTCCCTTTCCCTCTCCTCTTCCTCCATCTCCCTCCATTCGCTTAAGTCTTTTCTTCCCCTTTTCCTTCCCTTTCTCTCCGCCCATTTTCATAATCTAGTATCGGACACAAATAGCTTTCGTCTGCAAACTTTACTATCGGGGAGGAGGGAGGGAGGGAGGGAGGGAGGGAGGGAGGGAGGGAGGGAGGGAGGGAGGGAGGGGGGGAGGGAGAGAGGGAGGGGGAGGGGGAGGGGGACGGAGAGGGGGGGATGAGAAGAGGATAAAGAAGGGAGGGAGGGAGGGAGGGAGAGAGGGAGGGAGGGAGGGAGGGAGGGAGAGAGGGAGGGAGGGAGGAGGGAGAGAGGGAGGGAGGGAGGGAGGGAGGGAGGGAGCGGGAGGGGGAGGGGGGAATGAGAAGAGGATAAAGGAGGGAGGGAGTGAGAATGAGTTGACTGAGTGCGGGTAAAGGGAAGAAAAGAAGCAATACAGATAAAAAGAGGGGGAGGGGAGGAGGCAAGGGAGTTAGCAGGAGGGAAAGATAAAGAGGGGGAGGTAGCGAGTGATGGAGAGGGAGAGTGAGACAGACAGAGACCCTGTAACAAAAAACAAACAAAATAACTAAATATCAAGAAATAGAGGCAGGGAGAACGAACGAGGCAAAAGAAGCAAGAAAGAGAGAAAATGAGAAGGGCAGAGAGAGTAAATTTTACCACTCTACTAGGCTTAATTATTCCCACACATCAACACGCGACTCCAACAGCTGTCCTCAATCTTGCCAATTACGCCTTGCCTTCTTATTATGCTCCGGCCTTTTTTGTTCCTTTTTCTTCTTCTTCGTATGCGTCATCCTCAGCAGCTAACTGCTTCCCTTTCGTATGGCCTTTGCCTTCGCCTTCTCAGTCAGTCAGTCAGTTTGTCTGTCTGTCTTTGTGTCTTGTCTGTCTGTCTGTTTGTATCAGCCTATCTGTGTGTCTTTCTGTGCTCGTATATCTGTGTCTGCTTGTTACCTGTCTGTCTGTCTGTCTGTCTGTCTGTCTGTCTGTCTGTCTGTCTGTCTGTCTGTCTGCCTGTCTCTGTCTGTCTGTCTGTCTCTTTCTCGCCCCGCTCGTGCCGCACTCTTTCTTCCACACTTCCTACAGCCTACGCCATCACTATTCAATAATAAAAAAATAAAAAAGTGAACCCGAGCCCCACCGCTAACGGAGTAGCATCATTACCTGCCACCTTCCCCTTTCCCTCCCTCCCCTCTCCCGCCCTCCCCCTCCCCAGCCCAACAGCAGCGAAAGGAGGAGCTGGAGCAGGAGATGGCCTCCATTTGCAGGTTCCGGAGGACGATGCAAGGCGACACAGACACAGGCGGAACACAGTCATCAACACCGCCGCCTTCGGGGCCCATTACCTCCTCCTCTCTCCTCCTCTCTCCTCCTCTCTCCTCCTCTCCTCCCCTCCCCTCTACCCTCTTTTCATCTCTCCTCCTTCCTCCTTCCCTCCTCTTCTTCTTCTCTCCCCCTCCTCCAAACCACTCTCTTTCGTACCTCCCTTGCACAATCCCCGTTACCAAACGTCTCTTGACGGGAGGTATCGGTAAATATCGCCCCGTGATAGATTCTCTCGCGCGTTCGAGGCACGGAGGCTGGAGGCGTTTTGTCTCTGTCGGGGGCACCTGCGAGCGCGGCAGCCGACCGTCGGCGCGCTAGGCTTTTTCTCCACAAGCCGAGACGTTGGAGGAGCGAACAGGTGTGAACCGCGAGAAAACGCAAGACGTAAATCGCTGGGGAAATGTGGACTAAAACGCGATGTTTAGATACACGTGGGACGCCATCCACAAAGTTGTTTTTTTCTTCTCTCTTTATGAAGGTCGCCCGAGGGTAAGCCAAGACACCTCGACATAAGAACATATCCGAGCTGCCCCGTAAGCCACCGAGATACCGAACTCGAAAAGCGAGCCGAGCTCCCTCCCCCCTTCCCTCCCTTCCCCTCCCTTCCCTCTTTCGCGGATTAGAAGACTCTCCTCCGCCAGCTAAGCTCGGGGGCGATTTCCAAGGCAGGGCATTTAAACACTCGATTACACGAATCCGCCATCGCTCAGGATACAAATCGCCTCCTAATCCCCTTTACACGGAACCCGATTAAGCGTGGACCGGTAACTTTTCCCTTGCCCCCCCCCCTCCCTACCTTTCCCCTCTCACCCCCCTCCTCCTTAACTCTTTTCCCCCTCTCTTTTTCCCTTCGTTTCGCCTCATTCACCCCCCTTTCTCCCTTTCTATTCCCCCTTTCTCCCTTTCTTTCAATTGCGTTCAGCCACTGCCATCGCGACGCCTTCCTGTCGAAAGCGATGAGGCTGGAATGGCAGAATCTGAGGAGTGGGAACGAAGTGGGAATGGAAGAATTCGAGAAGTGGGAGAAGAAGGAATAGGGACGAAACCTGACATGCTGTAGTGGGGGAGGGGGCTGGAGGCTTCTGCTGCTCCCCTTTATCCCCCTCCCCTACCTCCAATATACCTTTGTTTGTTTGTTTTCTGTTTCCCCTCTCCTAGTCCTCCCCCTCCCCCCCCTTTGCTTTTCGGTCTCCTCTTACTCTTCTTATCTCGGTATCGATCACTGAGACCTATCAATCACTCGCAACTGCGTCACCCTCGGAAGATGGAAGGTGTGTGTGTGTGTGTGTGTGTGTGTGTGTGTGTGTGTGTGTGTGTGTGTGTGTGTGTGTGTGTGTGTGTGTGTGTGTGTGTGTGTGTGTGTGTGTGTGTGTGTGTGTGTGTGTGTGTGTGTGTGTGTGTGTGTGTGTGTAGGGGGAGTGGAGTGGGATGTGTGCGCGTGTGCATGTGCATGTGTGTGTGTCTATGCATGTGCGAATGTGTTTGAAACATCCAATGTTGCTCTTAGGGATAATTAGACGCGCGTCCCTGGTTTGTTATTGTCGTTGAGCATGGCAGTGTAGGTTTGTCTCTGCAATAACATGCCCGTACACACAAATTAGAGATCATGCAACTACATGCGCAGATACACATACATACATACATGCAACTACACACGCAGATACACATACATATATACGTACATACATACAAGCAGACAGACTCATTAAAACAATCGAAATAAAAATAAAACTCATTCCCTCTGCTTGCAATAAAACAAAAAATAAATAAATAAAAGACAAACAAAAGCAAGAAAAGTGAACGAAGGATGAGTCTGCCCCCCCCTCCCCCCGGGCCTGACATGGTGACACAGTTATAAATTCTTCATAATTACAGCTGTCTTCTGTGCACAGCCGCGCCTGAGGGCAGTGTCACTCAAAACAAAAATTTAAAAAATCATGATAAAAAAGAAGAAAAGAAAAAAAGGAAAAAGAAAACATCGAGTCTGCACTTCCTTGGTCTTTAATCTCAAAAAATGGAGCCGCCGCGCTTTGTCTGGCAACGACTGATGAGATCTCCTCTTCTTCTTCTTCTTCTTTCTTCTTCTTCTTTCTTCTCTTCTTTCTTTCTTTCTTTCTTTCTTTCTTCTTCTCTCTCTCTCTCTCTTCCTACTTCCTCTTTCCCTTCTATCTCTCTCTTCCTCTTAATCACCTTCTTACTCTCTCTTCTCTTCCCTTTCCCATTTTCCAGCCCTCTTTTTTCATCTCTCCTCCCTTCACCCCCTCCCCCTCTCCATTTTTCATCTCCTCACCCTTTCCTCTCACCTCTCCTTTATTCATATCTTCCTCCTCCTCTCTCTCTCTTTCCCTTACCCTCTCTCCCTCCCCCTCTCCTCTCTCTCATCAAAGAGCCCTTCTGAGAAAGTAAGATGCCAACAACACCCGGTCAGGCAAAGGCTTCCGGTTTACCCTTACCTCCCCCACCCCGCCCCCGCTCCCCGGCGCGATGACAATAAACACACCAACAAATCAACCAACGGCACGTGTCACGGAACTTGTTGATTTGGGTCCAGTTCCCCTGCAGCGCCGCCTTCGATGCTTATCCTTTATTAGGAGAAGGGAGGGGGAATTGCGGCAATCAATACACATGGCTACGTCTAAACAAACAACCTCGAAGAATACCTGAAAGGGATCGCGAGACGCATCACAAAGACGTTCTTCCCTTTCCCTCTCGTCAAGCCCTGCCTCTGCCTTGCTCTCTGCCCAACAAAAAACAGTACACATGGACACAAGCAAATACATACAAACTAACAGTACACATGAACACAAGCGAACACACGCACAAACACAAGCACAAACACACGAACAAACGCAATCACAAACAAACACACAAGTTTCGTCCCACTCCCCTACACAAACAAACAAGCACAGTATCCTCCTCCAGGCACGCAATAAATCAGCTAAAAGGATTTAATCCAGATTCGGACGCCTTTCAGCAAATTGCATCTCACGGCACAGAAAAAAAATAATGACAGAGAAACGGAATGAAACAAAAGTACGTGACACGATTTCCGGACAGGTGATGGCTGCGATCAGGTGGGCTGTCCGCAGAGCGAGGGTAGCAGGGAGGAGAAGGGAGAGGAGGGGAGGGGAAGGGAGAGGAGGGGAGGGGAAGGGAGGGGAGATGAGAGGGGAGGAGTGGGAAGAGAAAAAAGAGGAAGGAGAGGAAAGAGATTAGGGAAAGGGGGAGATGAAAAAGACCGTAGTTAGGAGAGAAAAGAGAAAGAGGGGAAGGGGGGCGGAAAGAAGGGAGAGGAGAGAGGGGAAAAGAGGAGAGAGAGAGAGAGAGAGAGAGAGAGAGAGAGAGAGAGAGAGAGAGAGAGAGAGAGAGAGAGAGAGAGAGAGAGAGAGAGAGAGAGAGAGAGAGAGAGAGAGAGAGAGAGAGAGAGAAAGTGAGTGAGTGAGTGAGTGAGTGAGAGAGAGAGAGAGAGAGAGAGAGAGAGAGAGAGAGAGAGAGAGAGAGAGAGAGAGAGAGAGAGAGAGAGAGAGAGAGAGAGAGAGAGAGAGAGAGAGAGAGAGAGAGAGAGAGAGAGAGAGAGAGAGAGAGAGAGAGAGAGAGAGAGAGAGAGAGAGAGAGAGAGAGAGAGAGAGAGAGAGAGAGAGAGAGAGAGAGAGAGAGAGAGAGAAAGTGAGTGAGTGAGTGAGTGAGAGAGAGAGAGAGAGAGAGAGAGAGAGAGAGAGAGAGAGAGAGAGAGAGAGAGAGAGAGAGAGAGAGAGAGAGAGAGAGAGAGAGAGAGAGAGAGAGAGAGAGAGAGAGAGAAGAGAGAGAGAGAGAGAGAGAGAGAGAGAGAGAGAGAGAGAGAGAGCGAGAGAGAGAGAGAGATGGGGGGGGAGGGAGTGGGTGAAAGCAGGAGGAGGAGGGGTAGAGGGAAGAGATGGTTGAGCAGCTCATATTTCCTCAGTAAACAGAACAGTCTTTCCGGGACTGGTCTTTTGCAGCTTGCAGCACGCGGTCTTTTTCTCGGCTTAGAGAGGGATTTACGCTTGTTGGAGTGACGGCGACCTCACTCGCCAGCTTCACGTCGAATCGAGCTGTGTATTCATGCCTGGCCCGGGCTATCATCCGACCACATTCTTGCTGTTCTATGTGCAATCAATGAAAGAACTCATTCCACATCATTCCCACCGCCAACTCCAAGCCGTTACGCAACCCCCCCCCCCCCACTCGCCGATATCAGCAGGTCATGTGACACTGATTGGCTACATGACGGTCAGAAGGTCCAGCCTGCCCTCCCCTCCCCTCCCCGTCTTCCCTTCCCCTCACCTCACCTCACCTACTCGGGCCTTTCCCCTCGTTCGTCGGGGGTGTAGACAGGTGGAGGAGAGGGAGGGGGCAGAGGTGTGTGGACTGAGAGGGGGAGCAGATAGGGGAGAGGAGGAACGTGGGTAAGGGGATGGAGGACAGAGGAGTAGCAGAGGGAGGGGGGTGTCCTCGCGGCATATTACAGCAGGTGCAGGACCGATCCTCTCTCTCTCTCTCTCTCTCTCTCCCCTTCCCCTTTACCTTCACCATCGACACGAGATGCAACATACGGCCAAGGACAAGGCCGCAGGAATCGATAAAACTTGCAAGTCTCTCCGATTGCCAAGCGGCTTCTGCATCCCTCCTGCTGCGTCTCCGCCTTCGTCCCTGCTTGCGACGTGCAGCGTTTTATTTGACAGGCCTTGCGGCGGCGCGTATGTGGCGAGTGCGTGCCGACTTTGGTGTCAGCGTCAGCGTTGAGCAGCGCGCTAAGCAGGCAAATCAAGGGGTATTGCGTGTGGCACCAGACGGGAAGAGGCCGGTGGTTAGCTCGGCGTAAATCACTGCAAAGCTCGACAAGTGGAAGGTGTCGAGCGCAGGTTGAAAGTCGTCCTCGTGTAAGTTGTCTCATGAGTGTAATAGTGAGGCATTAAGTGGTGGCAGAGTGTCTGGGTTTGTGTATTGCATGTAATCAATAGTAATGCCAGGTGCCAGTGTTGCCGACGCCAGCGCTGTGCTGCCGCCTGCCACCCCGCCCTGCACCTGTTCTTGTCACCTTCAAGCAAAAACAACGACGCAGTCAAAAAAAAAGTCTCAATATTAACCAAGTATCAGTTACTTCTTAAAGTAAATATAGACTATAATCATTGACAGACTTTTTCACAACTACAGAAAACTCTGCTGGAACAAGCAGGGGGGAAAATAACATAATATAATTCTTGTTTTCATGCAATTTGAGTTGCAAACACCGCTGACATCTTGTCGCCGGAGTCCTTGCAAGCGGTGCAGCTGGGGCCGAGTGTCGCGCCGGCAAGGGAGGAAGACCGCCGTACACAAGAAGCCATGTTGAGACTTGCCACCTGCTGCTCCCTCGCTGACCACCACCTCTACCACCACTACCAGAATCAACGTCACTACCACAACCACCAAAATAAACACAACCACTACCGCCACCACCATCTCATCAGCTTCACGCCCATGACGCCCACTCACCATACTAGACACACAAACTGATCCCTCCCCACCACGAATACCCATACAACGCCAGCACCTCCAATCCCAAACGAAGAAAACCCACTTTCCGCAACCCACCTTTCACCAACCCACCTCCCACCAACCCATCCCAGCCTATAAATCCAGTCCCTCCGACACTCAATTCGAGCCTCCCTCCCTCCCTCCCTCCTTCCCTCCCTCCCTCCCTCCTTCCCTCCCTCCTTCCCTCCCTCCGCCGCTACAATCGAACTAGGAAAAAAACGACAACGGATCCACTTTCGACGGAAGAGTGTGCACGGGAAGACGTGTTCCTCGGCCGGGACCTCCCAGGGAAAGGTCCGTCCTGAGACAACTGGCCTTATGCGTCTGACAGACTCGCTTCCGACAGGAGACGATGGCAGTGGGATGGGAGGAGGGGTGAGGAGGGGTGAGGAGGGGTGAGGAGGAGGAGGAAGAGGAAGAGGAGTAGGAGGAGGAGGAAGAGGGGGGAGGAGGAGGAGGAGGAGGAGGAGGAGGAGGAGGAGGAGGAGGAGGAGGAGGAGGAGGAGGAGGAGGAGGAGGAGGAAGAGGAAGGAGAAGGAGTAGGAGGAGAAGGAAAAGGAGGAAGAAGAGGGGGAGGGGGAGGGGAGGGGGATGGGAGGAGGAGGAGTGGGATGAGAGGAGTAAGAGGGGGAAGGAGGAAGAGGGGGAGGGGGAGGAGGTGGAGGAGGAGGAGTGGGATGGGGGGGGGAGAGGGGGAAGGAGGAGGAGGAAGAGGAAGAGGAAGAGGGGGAGAGGGAAGGGGAAAGGGAAGGAGGGGGAGGACGGGAGGAGGAGAAGGAGGACGGGAAGAGAAGAGAAGAGAAGAGAAGAGATGAGAAGAGGAGGAGGAGGAAAAGGAGGAAGAAAAAGAGGAAGAAAAAGAGGAGGAGGAGGAGGAGGAGGAGGAATATGATGATGATGTGGTATTGAAGATTGACAGGGAGCATAAAAAAATGAGGTAAAAATAATAATAATAATAAAAACTGACAAGAAATATAGGAAGTCAGACATAAAAAAAACATAAATAAACAAAGAATCAAATAAACCACCAACAACAAACTCCACGCACGTCGCATAAAATCTTCACCAAAAAAGACACTTCCAGTCTGTAGTGAAATCCGGCGAGACAGCTGACCCTCCACGCAGGACAAGTGACCTTAAGAGTAACACTCACAGGACGGCGCTAAAAAGGGGAGGGAAGGAGGGAGGGAAGGAGGGAGTGAAGGAGGGAAGGAGGGAAGGAGGGAGGGAGGACGGGGGGGAGGGAGGGAGGGAGGACGGGGGGGAGGGAGGGAGGGAGGGAGGAAGGGAGAACGGGGGGAGGGAGGGAGGAAGGGGAGGGGGGGAGGAAGGAGGAATGGGATAGAATCCACAAATTGGTAAAGAGACAAAAAGAGGAGAAATGGGGAGGGTATGGAAGGAGCAGAAAGAGAAGAGGGGGGAGGGGGAGGGAAAAGGAGAGAAGGAAAGATTGAGGAAGAGGGAGATGATAAAGAATGAAAAATAGGAAAAATAGATTCCTCTCCTTCCCCCCATTCTCTTCCCCCTGCTTCCTCTTCCTCCCCTCTGCTCGCTTTCCCTCTTCCCCTTTCCTCCTCTCCTTCCCCCTCCACCTCTCCTAGCCCCCCCCCCCCCAGTCCTCATCCCCCTGCCTCCTCTCCCTCCCCCTCCCCCCGCGTATCGTCGCAGCACATTCTTGCCATACCCCACAACCGCGCTCTGCACACTGGGAAAACTCTGGCTCTCTTTTTCGCGCATTTCTCCACCTCTTCTTTCCTTAAATACCTATCTATGTCTTTTTACTCTTCGTTTTTTATATCTCTTTTTTCTTGCTTTCCCTTTGTTTGCCTTCTCATTCGTCTCATAGTCTTTGTTCCTTTCTTCTTTTTCTTTCGTTCGTAATTCTCACCGCCCCACCCCCCACACACTACTAGATTCCCTATATCTTTTACATCTATTGTCTTCTATTTCCTAACTTTCTTGACTCGCCTTGTTTCCTATATCTCGTCGATGAGGAATTGCAGGAAGAGAGAGAGGAAAAGGGAGGATACTAAGAGGATAAGAAAGCAAAAGGAGGGGGGAAGAGGAAAAGGTGGGGGGACAGGTAGAGGAAAACATAGGGATAGGAGGGAGAAGGGGGAAGGAGGAAAAGGGGGAAGGGGGAAAGGGGAAGGGAAGGAAAAGGGGGAAGAGTGAGGGAGGGAAAAGGAGGAAGGGGGAAGATGGAAGGAGGGAAAAGGAGGAAAGGGTGGAGGGAAAAGGAGGAAGGGGGAGGGAGGGAAAAGGGAGAAAGGGGGGGAAATGGGGAAAGGGAAGAGGAGATAAAAGGGGGAGGGGGGAAGGAGAGAAATGGGGAGAAACGAGATAAAATAAACCGATTCGAGGAGGGAAAATAAGGAAGGTGAGGGGGATAGGAAAAAGCAAGAAAGATAAATGAGTGGGAAGAGGGGAAAATGAGGGAAAGGAAAGAAAAGCAAGGAGGTTCCCCGTCGTCTCTCTCGGGCGTCGGCGGAAGCGCTGTCGGTTAGAGGTCCTGTGCTCTTTCGGTCTCGCGCTCTCTCGCTCTCTTGCTCTCTCGTCAACCTCTTCTCCTGCAAGAAAAGGAGAGGAAGAAGGGAGAGTGGAGCGGGTGAAAGATGGAGGGAGGAGGAGGAGGAGGAGGAGGAGGAGGAAGAGGAGGAGGAGGAGGAGGAGGAGGAGGAGGAGGAGGAGGAGGAGGAGGAGGAGGAGGAGGAGGAGGAGGAGGAGGAGGAGGAGGAGGAGGAGGAGGAAGAGGAGGAGGAGGAGGAGGAGAAGGAAGAGAAAAGAGAGGTGGAGGAAAAAGAGGAGGAGGAAGACACGAAAGACGAAAAATAAAATAAAAAAACATATAAAAAGTAAAAATAAAAACAACAAACAAATGAAAAACGTGATAAACACCACAAAAAATAACCTCCCACGCGCCTCTTCCTCCTCATCGGCTCCCTCTCGACGCCGCCATCCCGCTCCACAGACCCCGCTTCCCCTCGGCCTGACCTACGGGCCTCTCTCCCCTCGGTGTATACCAGGCTTTCGCGCCCTTCTCATAAACCCACTGTCACACGTGTCCCTCGCTCGGGGGAGACTGGGGATTGGGACTGGGGAGGGAATTAGGGGAGGGGACTTGGGGATGGGAATAGAAGGAGAGCGGGAGGGGGGAGGGGAAGAGGAGAAGGAGAGGGGAAGGGGAAGAGGAGAAGGAGAGGGGGAGGGGGGAGGGGAATTGGGAAGGGGAAGAGGAGAGGGGGAGGGGGGAGCAGAGTTGGGAAGGGGAAGAGGAGAGATGATGCGGAAAGAGGGTGAGAAAGGGAGGTAGAGGAGAGCTGGGGGAATTGAGAGGAAGGAAGGAAGGAAGAGAGGACGGAGGGAGGACGGAGGGGAGGATAAATAAATACTTTTTATGTCTGTGTGTAGGCATATGCACTAATAAACTGAAACCACACCGAGCTTAAAATCTCCTTTCAAACATACAAACAAGCAAACAAAAGTGCAGCTAGCAAAAAGGCCCTGCCCAAACCATCACCGCGAGAGCCGCACAAGAATATTCCCACGCCCACCTTCGCTTACACATCCGCATACATCAACTCCCACGTAAGTACGCAAGAAAAAAAAGGTTTTGTTTCCACCGCAGTGGATCCTGCAGATATTCTGGATACCCTTGCACACTCACTCACGAATACGCACAGACACAGACACACAAACACACTAACACACACAATTTACGTATAATTTTCCATTCATCATTATACTCCCCAGACTACTACCCTCCCTCCCTACCCTCTCACTCCCTTTTCCTCTCGCTCCCGCTATCGCCGACACCTGAAAACAACCGCTCTCTTTGTCATAATCGGTTTCCCGGTCACGACCTCGCCCGAGCTGGGCCATGCAGCCACCTGGCGCTCGCTCGCACAGCAGCCGAGGGGCCGACGGCGCGGGATCATTTCCCTCGTGACGTTATTCACAGCTGCGATCGGGACAGCATTAGCGCGGGGGGGGGGGGGGGGGTGGGGGTGGGGGGTCGGGGTCCGAGGGCCATGAAACATTCAAGCAATTTTCCTAAGACCTTTGCTCACTTTCCGCTCTCACTCCAATAATCACCTGGTGTATGTGGTTATTCGTTTATCCGTTGCTGGTATCACTACTATTGTTATCACGGTCATTATTACTGGCATCAACTATTCTTATCGTCATTATCATCATCATTACTACTATCATTATCATCATCATCATTATGATCACCCTCACTATCACCAATGCTATTACAATTATGATAATATTCTTTGTGTGTGAGCACGCATATCTATACATAAATTACTATTAAACTGATATGACTCTCAATCTACTTCCATCTTCCTCTCCTCCTAACCTTTGCATACACTTTTCTTTTTCCTCCCATCCCTGTCCCCCACCCCCCCACCCCCACCCCCCACCCCCCACACATACTTTTCCTTACACCCTACCAAAGCCCTATCCACACACCTTTCCATCCGTCCCACCCTTGTCCCATACACACTTCTTTCCTTCCCGCAGCCCTTCCGATGGCTAACCTCGCCCCCCACCCCACCCCACCCCCCCCCCCTCCCGCATCCCTGAGCCCCTCTCCCTCGCCCTCACCCCTGTGCCCACCACGCCATTCGCCCAGTCATGCTCCACGTGCACACGCATACATCACAAGAAATGTTGAAGAGGTAACCACTCCCCGGGCATCGTCGCCATCTTGATCTCGTCCGAGGTACTTATCCCGGCCGCCGCTACTCCTCTTTCCACGCTCTCCTGACCTGAATCATCATCACACAGTCGTCCTCACCAAGACTTGATTAAGAGTGCACTGTTCCCACGCTAATCTAAAAGGCAGGCAGGCTTTTAACTGCTCTTCCTTCGCGGGCGTTGTCTTCGTTGATCGAGCGCGCGCACCCACCCTGAACTTAAAAGGATTCACGGTTATCTTAGTCATAGTGATACTACACTCTCCTCCTCCTCCTCCTCCTCCCTCTCTTCCCCTTCCCCCTGACCTTTACAAATCGCCTCCACAACAAAATAATACCCACTTCAACCTCCTTGGTCTGTCTCTCAACATCATACCCCTGTCCATACATAACCCGTTCTGTCGAGGGTACCCACTCCAGGTACAACCCCCCCCCCCACGGAACACCGCCACCACCACATTGCCCTCTTTCCCCCGCCCCTGGCAAGACCCTTTCAAGACGGGCGAGAAGCGACGGGCGTTTTGATTGAAGCGAGTTCATTTGTGTGATGGCGGGCCCGAGCACCTCGGCTTTTTCTCTGCTACTTTTGATGTAGTGCAATCGTGATAGTTCGGGGACTATTAACGCTCAAGTCCCTCAATCATTTTCAAAGGGCAAGGAACTCCTCTCTTTTATGTGACTCTTTCCTATATCGTTTTTTCTTTCAACTTCATTAATATCCTATTTGTCAACAGCAGTGTTATCATTGTTAGCCTACTGAGGCTAGAACAGCCCTCCCCTCCTGCCCAAGAGCTACGTCGGGAAACTTCAATAAAGGTAAGTGTTGTGTGTGTGTGTGTGTGTGTGTTTGATCCGCCCTTTCGCTGTGTAACGAATGAACGGGTTGATGAATAAATGAATAAAGGATAACTAGGAATGGTCGAGGATAGATGATGCGGACTTCAAAGACTCGGAACCTATCCTCGCGGTTGCCTCTGCTTCCTCCTCGCTCGGTCCTTCTGCTTTTTTTTTTCTCTCTCTAGTTTGTCGGGTTTTTGGCCTATTCTAACAACACTCGGTGTGCCTGACTGATTGTCGGTCTACGTTGTCTGTTGTCTCTCTCTCTCTTTTCCCCTCTACCCTTCTCTCCTTTTTTTCTTTTGCTCCCTCTCCCTCTCCCTTTCTTTCAAACTTTCCCCCTCCCCCTCCCCCTCAAGAGACATCCAAAAAGAATCAAAACAAAACTAAAGACACAAAACCCCAAGAAGCAAGATTTAAGGAAAGAAAGATAAAAGGCAAAAAATCAACACTCTCGCACCTTCATCCTTAAAGTATTCAGGCACTAAGAGAGAGAAAAAAAAAGAGAAAGAGGTGGGGAAAAAAGGACAAAAAACGAGACCAAGCTAAAAAAAAAAGACCAAGTACGAGCGCAAGAGAAGAAGAAATCCAAGCAGGCGAGGAGAAGCGAGAGAGGACAAGACCGTGTATGCAAGGAATGCGAGGTGGCACAGGTCGGCGAGCTCTGCGGGAAGCAGGTCACGCCGTCGCCTAATTTGAGTAAATTTGGGATTCCGGACCCTCCGCCGCCGGCCTATGCGAGGGAGATCGCCTGGCCAAAAAGAACGGGAAGGGGGGAAGGGGGGAAGGGGGAGTTGGAGAAACAGTCGCTATAGTGGTATCGGTGTGTCGAAAGGATGCAGGAAGGGGGGGGAGGGAAGGAGGGAAGGAGGGAAGTAAGGAGGGAGGGAAGGAAGGAAGGAAGGAAGGAAGGAAGGAAGGAAGGAAGGAAGGAAGGGAGGGAAAGAAGGGAGAAAGAAAGAAAGAAAGAAAGAAAGAAAGAGAGAGAAATAACCAACAGATATACACGCGAGGGGAAATGGGTAAAACAGACAAGACATATCGGAGGGCAAATTTAAACGCACGTTCGAGAATGTTTGGCCGTTGATGAGTGTGTGTCTCTGTGTTTGTGTGGGTGTAGCAAGTGTTATTTTAGGGGTTTCAGGCGTTTGGTCGTTTTAACACGATCGTTTGCCACGAGATGAGGTGCGTCGCCAGCTATACTGGAAAAACAAGTCGCGAAATGATGCTGTAAGGACCCGACGATCAAACTTTTATGATAACAGCTGTTGCTACCGTCTTTGAACTTCTTAGGAGAAAAAAATGGAATGGTACAAGGGGGCGTAGAAAAAAATACAAACGGGGAATAAACCAGTGCAGAAAGTATAAACAAAGGAAGGGATACGCAGTAAACAATCAGAACGAGAAGAGAACTCGTTGATGATAAATTAGCGGCATCATAAAGGAGAATATGGATTGGCTTGTTAAGAAATTCATAGGGGATTAAGGGCCCTGCCTTCACAGTTATGCCAGATATGTGTCAGCTCGAGGGCGTGGCGACAAAGTGGGGGGTAATGGGAAATATCTTTGTACCTTCGACATTATCAGTGGGGAGAGAGGGGTGATGACAAGGAGGGGGAGGGGGGTGAGGCACACCTATTTACAGTGGGGCTGAGAGGGGAAGCCAAACGTGGGGATAAAGAGGGGACAGAGGAACAAACACAGACGAAGGGGAGAATGAAACTCCGGGACAAGCAGTGCATACATGAGGCTTGTGGTAGACGCTGGGGGAGAACATGAACAATTATAGCCGGGCGGGGAGAGAGCTCTGCACGTAGCACGGACGCACGCAAGGCAGCACGCGCGTTCGCCCTCGCCCCGTACACAGACGCAAACTATCAGACGCAGAAACGAGCTCTGGCAGCACGAAGGTAATGCACCCGGTACAAAAATCCCCATGAAACAGTATCCTGACATTCCGCCTGAAAGTGTATTGCATTTCGGTGTGACTTACCATACAGGCCCGGTCAGTTCGAGGATCCGGTGGTGGAAGTGAGGCGGGCCGCAGCCGTGGAGTTGCAGGTGGTGCTGATGCTGAAGTTGCAGGGGGGGAGGGGGCGGTGGCACCAACTGCTGATGGGGCAGGCACCCATATCGCAGCTGGCTGAAGGGCTGTGGGGGCGGGAGCGGCGGAGGGAGCGGAGGGGGCCGTGGTGGAGGGAGTTGGGGGTAACAGGAGGAGTAAGTACTGGTGGTGGAGGCAGGGTGAGAGCCGATGTGATTGTTGTTTTGCTTGTGCATGTTGCCGTGGTAGGGCTGTGGGTGTGGGGGCTGCTGGTAGTGTGGGGGGTGGGCGCGCTGCACGTGTGGGGGAAGGCCAGGCTGCAGGTTGCCATAGAAGGGCTGAGGGTGAGAGAGGGGGAGGGAGTGGCGATGTTGCTGGCAAGGGTGTGATCCGTGTGGAGGGGGCGGAGGAGGGGGAGACTCCTCCGGAGGGGGGAGGTGTTGGAAACGCGACTGTTGGTAAATGTGAGGGCGACCTGGAGGAAGGGATGCGTGGGGGGGAGGGGGAGGGGGAGGGATATCATTGTGACTGAAGGAATGAGGAGGAGGATAGCAAGGCCCCTGGTGCGAGGGCGGGGGCGGCGGAGGGGGCTGTTGGTGGGGCAGGGAGTTGTAGTGGGGCGGCACCTTGGGCACGGGCTGCGAGTGGGGGAGGGAGCCGAAGTGAGGGCCGCCGTAGGGCATCTGGTGGTTGCACGGCGGAGGGTGCCCCATGGGCCGCGGCTGGGTGCGGTGGGGGCTGTGGTGAGGGCTGTTCGCTGGGCTGCCACGGGGGCTGTTCTGCCTGACAGGTGGGTGGGCGTGCCGCGGCACAGGTGGAGGCGGGGGGATGCCACCTGGGCATGCTGCCCGGGGGACACAGTAGGCGTAGCATGACGGGCATGGCTGCACGCCCGCTGGAACGTGCATGGTTCACGCACCGGCACGCTACTCGTCCTCGCCTTTCATGCCTCGCACTTCAAGGAGAAGCAGTGGTTATTGGAGACACTAGGCCTTGATCTTGCGTCTTGTACTTGAGCAGGAAGGGACACTAGCGCGTGTAAAACTTACGGAGAACTAGCGTCACACGTCGAGTTTACTCTTGATTAAGGTGGCAACGCACTAACTACACTACTGGCGCCTGACCGTACTAAGTTACCATAACGGAGCTTACCATGTGACCACTTCCTACAGCCAACACTTACACTGAACCAACATTACACCATAACACAACAACTACACCCGTTCATATTCAGTTACCTGCTTCGCGACAGAGGCTGCCGTATCGATATGATCACTGCCTGGAGCATTTCTGTATACTGTGTAATCCGCAACACACAACTTCTCACACAAGATGCGTCATAACTTCACCACCCGCTGCTGTCATAACTGGGGCGCGGTGACACCAAGTACGACTAACAAACGGAAATCACACGGCCACGCACTGAACTGACCCGCACCTCGGAAACTTTTCTTTGTACCGAGCCTCGATGTAAAGCGCTGGACGCGTGGTGAAGCCGCGGCGGGTCGACTGAAGCGGCCTGCGTGGCGAGGGGAAAGGTGCGAAGTGTGGATGCTCCGGAACTAGCCACACTAACACTAGATATCCGCTACACCCAAAACATTAGCGAGAGGGCAAGCGTCCGCACCGACTCACCGCCGAGCCCCTCGCGAAAAAAGGTAAACAACAAACACTAGAGCCACTCGAAGTCACGTGACGCCGTTCGCAGGAAAACCTCACCGCGATACTGGTTATGGAGAAATCGCAAATGACCGCGTCTTTGTGGGCTCCTGCGGGTGTCAACAGAGCGAGCGGGAAGAGCGCGGAGCACGTCGGAGCGCGTCAAACAGTCTCGCACTCACGGGGTTGACTAGGCAGGCAGACGAGAGAGCTCGGGCAGCGCGTGGCGAGGAGGGGAGCCGCGGGAGGGGGCAGGAGGGGAGCGGGGGAGGGGGAAAGGGGGAAAAGGGATGTCGCTCAGGCTCTCCCACACAGCTGCTCCCCTTACACCATCACAACTAACACGGCAGGGAGGCAGGGAGGCCCACATGTGTTGGAGTGAGGCAGCCCCGCACGGCGGCACATCGCAGGCTATGAGAAGGCATTCGTACGCCGCTAAACTGGTTAAGTCTCCCCTCATAAGGAGGCCTCGGCTCGAGCGGCCCAGTCATTCAGCGACCAACAGACGCACGCATCCACAACAAATGCACACACGTACGTACGCACGAACACAGGCGGGGCTGGGCAAGCGTATTGATTGCTGCCGGACGCTAGCAAGCCGGCGGGGAACACAGCTGATTCTTCGCTGCCGCCCTGCCACGCCCGACGCCCGAACAACCTCGTCCGCCCCTGCTAACTACATGACACACCAGGCAAGCCCCCCCCACCCAACCCCGCCCGCCCTACAGCTCACCCTCAACGCCGCCACTGAGCCTTGGCTCTCATACTTCCGGCAGGGTCTCCCCGCAGCCTCTCACTCGCACCCACCGCCTCCGCCAGCTGTTGCTAGGCAAGCTCTCTAAACTATCCTCCCGTGTTTCTGTTTCTCCTAATGCAGCCATAATTAACTACCCCGGCCGCGCTCCACAGAAAAAGGGAAAAAGGAAACGCCTCTAATTTACGGCTCATTGATAGCTTTGTCAAGGGCGACTTTGGAGAAGGAGGGTCTCGCACGAGGCCCTCCCCATCCACCTCCAACCACGACCTCCGCCAACACCACCCACACAGAACGGGCGCGAGCACCACTGCGCCAACCTTATCTGCCGCCCACGCCACGACTCGTCCGTCCGCCCCCTTCAGTTCCGCCACCACGCCCATAAATTCGCCTCCTCGCGCCCACGGCACAGCACGAGAGAAGGCCGACCTCGATGACCGCAACACAAGCGAGGCGTTGGTGTAAACATGGTAACTCGAGTACAGGTACCCCCCCCCTCCTCCCCCGCCACATAACGCCGGGGTCGCTGTCGCATAAAACGGAGCATGACAAGGAAAGGAACAAGAAAAGGGGAGGCAGTAGCACGTCAACAAGTGGAGGGCGTCCCCCGCCTGCTGGCACCGCGGCTACCGGAGTGCTACAATAACAAAGGTGAGAGAGAGCAGTGATGCTGCACTGTCCTCGCCGCATCCGAGCCATTTCGCAAACAGAGCTCATCAGCACACTCTGCGGACGCGCGTGAATCCCGCCGCCGTCGCGTGAGAAGCTCGCATATGGAGGCACTTTCTGGCGCTAACACAGTCGTTGAGGCGAAGCGGCATTCATGCCAAGTGACAATCCAAGGTGTGGCCCCGTCCGTCACTGCTTTCTCGGCGAGCCATACAAGATGTCGCCTTCAATGTTCCTAGCATGACCTTCTGACAGGTACAACCGCAGGTCCTTGAGGAGAAGGGGGGGGGGGGTTAATACGTGCATCAAGTACACAGGATCGTATCCAATGTCGGTCGTCGCAGAGAGAGAGAGAGAGAGAGAGAGAGAGAGAGAGAGAGAGAGAGAGAGAGAGAGAGAGAGAGAGAGAGAGAGAGAGAGAGAGAGAGAGAGATATAGAAAGAGAAAGAGAGAGAGAGAGAAAGCGAGGGGGGGGGGGGACAACAGAAATGAACACGAACCCGCAAATGAACTATCCCTGTCGCGCAAGCAAGTAACTTTCCTATCTACCCCACCCAACCTCCCTCCCGGACACCCAGAGTACATGAACTCATATTCCGGGTCTCGCCTTCACGCAAAGAGTGACGTCACCACTTTCAGTTCGAGAGCATCAGCGCTCAGCGACGGAGCGGCTGGCCCCTGGTTTAATTCTTCGAAGTGCCCCTGATCACTGCCTAAGAGCCTGAAAGAACTGTCACTGCTCGCCCAATGAGAGCTATTAGCAGCAAGCAGAGCCGCCCGATGTGACCCCCGTATCGGACGAGCGCAAGCAGGGAGTAGCAGTAAATACGATCGCGCTTCGCATTCCCTTCTGCTTCCGGTGTTGGCGCGGCGTGAATGGATCTCCATTTTTTTATCATCAAAGTAATCAAGCGGAATTGCGCGGCGCTGGATGAGTTCGCGTATTTCGGTTCCTCAATATTTCCCGATTTTTGCCGAAAGAAGTGTTCGCTTTATTTACAATCACACAGACTATACGTTAATATTTCACTTGTAATAAGAACACGAGAGTTCCAATAAACTATTATTTGAACATCCATCGTAAGCATATAAAATAATAAATAAATAACCAAATAATAACAACAAAAACAATAACAATATAAAAACAATAATAATAATGGCAATGCTTATATCTGTATTATCAATAATAATAATAATAATAATAATAATAATAATAATAATAATAATAACAATGATAATAACAATAACAATCATCATGACAACAATACTCTCAATCATCACCATGGCCATTACCACGATAATAATAGTCATAGTCTCAGTCACAGCTACGATAATAACAACAGTAACAGAACAGTAAAAATAATAGTAATACTAACACCAATAATAGAAACAGTAATAGTAATAGTAACAGTAATAGTAATGGTAATAATGGTCACAGCAACTTGCAACAATAGTAATAAACACGTGCAAGCCAAAATATTCAGATTTTGGTCTCAAATTAGGTAAGTGCAAGGGGGTGGTGGGTAAGGCCATGTGTGTGGGGGTCGGGGTCGGGGTCGGGGTCGGGGTGGGAGTGGGGGTGGGAGTGGGGGTGGGAGTGGGGGAGGGGAGGGGAGAGGGGAGGGGCGGCGACCTCCGAAGGCCGAGACGGAAAATATAAAAATAATACTAACCGCCAAAGCCGTCATGCAAAATGGAAGGCCGTAACCATTTTCACGTCTGCCGAAATCAATGCGCTGGAACCTGTACTCGCTTAAGGGTTAACTTCCAAAAGTGATGCAAAGACCAGTGACATTTTTTTTTTTCTTCTTCCTTTACTCCCTTTTTTTTCTTCTAACTCTCTGTCTCCTTTTTAACAGCTGAACAATGAAAGGCAATTTCCCAACAGTGCGTCATTACGGACTTGCCTAAAAACACGAGAAAATGAGTAAAACAAAGTGATGGAAAGAGATGGAAGAGGGAGGAGAAGGAGATGGAGGATGGGTGGAGAGGAGAGGAGAGGAGAGAATATGAAGAGCAGAGGAGAGAATGAGGTGAGGATAGAAAGAAGTGAGGATAGAAATAGAAAAGAAGAGGAGATGAGAGGAGAGGAGAGGAGAGGAGAGGAGAGAAGGACGAAAAAGAGAAAGAGATACAAACCGAACAAGAATAAAAGAAAACGAAAGGCAGAGAAAAAGAGAAACCGAGAGAGAAAGAGAAACCTTTAAAAAAGTGTAAACAATGGCCAGCGACGCCTCAGCCTCTGAATACACTAAATTTAACCAATTAGCACAACACAGCGTGCGCTTCCCCTTCCGCTCGCCCGGAAAAGAAGCCAGCCATGTACGGAGGGGAAAGCACTGGATAATTATTTTTTGACTGAAAGAAAAAAAGAAAGGGAAAGGAAAGAGGGGGGGGAGGGGAAGGGGGAGGGAGAGAGAGGGAGAGAGAGGGAGAGAGAGAGAGCGAGAGAGAGAGAGAGAGAGAGAGAGAGAGAGAGAGAGAGAGAGAGAGAGAGAGAGAGAGAGAGAGAGAGAGAGAGAGAGAGAGAGAGAGAGAGAGAGAGAGAGAGAGAGAGAGGGAAGAGAGGGAGAGAGAGAGAGAGAGAGAGAGAGAGAGAGAGAGAGAGAGAGAGAGAGAGAGAGAGAAAGAGAGAGAGAGAGAGGGGGGCATTTAGGGTAATAAGGCCCTAGGCCCAAGCAGACTAGGTGGGGCACCACACCTCCCGTTGAGGATCTTCTTACACGTTTCTGGCGTCGAGGAAACGTGACTCGCGTGACGTCGCTCGAAAGTCAACGTCGCTCCCGTCACTCACGTCACTCCCGCACTCCTTCCGCACTCCTGGCTCAACGCAGGCCTTCATTGACCTTAATAACCCTGCTTCTGTAACGGTTTGTGTACATGTGAACAAGGTCATCCAGGGTAAAAATAGCCAGGGCGCGACAAAAACACTGGGGTGGGTATCTCGTTTAATTTCGTGTATATATACTTAGGTAGGAGTGTGTATGCCTGTATACGTGTATGGATAGATAGACAGAAAGATAGATGAGTAGGTGGATGGAGAGTGGAAGAGTTTCATAAATCTGCAAACGTATGGATAAAAGTGTACATACGTAATCATCTGTGCAATCTGTAGCAGAATGAATACGATCGCAAAAAGGGCACGAAAATAAACGCGAACAGAACGGGAGGAGAAAACAACTCATAAAAGCCAGCGGCGCAAATCGCACTTCACCTCCATCTTCATTAACAACAACAACATAAACAGTATCAAGTTCGCAACAGCTGAAAAAATAATTAACACGGATTCCGGCCCTATGGCGCAGGATGACCCTTACAGACAGACACACAGACAGACAGACAGACAGACTTCTCTCTCCTGCTCCTCTTTCCTCTCCTTTCTGATACTCTTCGTCTAGTCCCCTTTTGCGTCTTTCTTTTCTATTTCAATATCGGTCTTTCTTCCTCCTCCCTTGTCTCCTTTACTGTTATTTTTATAGACTTTCTTATTTCCTAACATTCACCCTTTTTTTTCTTTCTTAGAGTTTTTATTTTTTGTGTCTCTACCAATCGTTCTCTTCGTTTCTATCTCTTCCCTATCTCTCTTTCTGTACGATATCCCATCTATACTTCACATTCCTTTTTTTCTGACTCCCCCACTCTCCCAAACCTTTTCCTTTACCCTGCTTCTCTTTCTCTTTCTTTTCATATCTCTCTTCCCCTCTCTCTCTCTCCTCGTTCTCTCCAGTCGAGGCGATCCACCAGGAAAATAATTCAGGCGCAGAAATTGTGGTTCTCGCATTACCGCCGTCCGAACATGCAACGCGAACTTCCTTTCCCCTCCTAACGACCTGTAGTTCGCGCTCGTTACCCTTGCGGCTTCCAATTCACGGAGCGAGGTCAGCTTGAGGGGGGAAAGAGGTCAGGCGAAGGGTGAGCAAGAGAGGGCGAATAGTGGTCAAGAGAGGGCAAAGAGTGAGCAAGAGAGGGCAAAGAGTGAGCAAGAGAGGGCAAAGAGTGAGCAAGAGAGGGCGAATAGTGGTCAAGAGAGGGCAAAGGGTGAGCAAGAGAGGGCATAGAGTGAGCAAGAGAGGGCATAGAGTGAGCAAGAGAGGGCAAAGGGTGAGCAAGAGAGGGCAAAGGGTGAGCAAGAGAGGGCAAAGGGTGAGCAAGAGAGGGTATAGAGTGAGCAAGAGAGGGCAAAGAGTGAGCAAGAGAGGGCAAAGAGTGAGCAAGAGAGGGCAAAGAGTGAGCAAGAGAGGGCAAAGGGTGAGCAAGAGAGGGCAAAGAGTGAGCAAGAGAGGGCAAAGAGTGAGCAAGAGAGGGCAAAGAGTGAGCAAGAGAGGGCAAAGAGTGAGCAAGAGAGGGCAAAGGGTGAGCAAGAGAGGGCAAAGGGTGAGCAAGAGAGGACAAAGGGTGAGCAAGAGAGGGCAAAGAGTGAGCAAGAGAGGGCAAAGGGTGAGCAAGAGAGGGCAAAGGGTGAGCAAGAGAGGGCAAAGGGTGAGCAAGAGAGGGCAAAGAGTGAGCAAGAGAGGACAAAGAGTGAGCAAGAGAGGGCAAAGAGTGAGCAAGAGAGGGCAAAGGGTGAGCAAGAGAGGGCAAAGGGTGAGCAAGAGAGGACAAAGAGTGAGCAAGAGAGGACAAAGCGTGAGCAAGAGAGGACAAAGAGTGAGCAAGAGAGAGCAAAGTGTGAGCAAGAGGGCGAAGGGAGAAGTGTAAGAGTGGCGTCCACACCGTGAGACACACGACAAATGTTTGCGTTTCTGTTTCTTTGTGTGTTTGCGGCGGGGAGGAAGGGTGTTGGGGTAAAGAAGTAAGGACCAGAAGCAAGCGAAGAATGATATACATACATACACACACGCACGCACACACGCTAGCCAGTGACAGGGTGGCGTTGCAGGGCGGCGGGACAGGCAGGCACCGCCAAGGCTCCTCCTGGGTGGGCTGGGGCCTCTCCACCCACCGCATCGACCTGGCCTGCTGAGTTGTAAGACCCTGATAGTCACGAAAAATACATTCCTGAAATATAATTCTAAACATTGACAGCCTTTGATAAATAAATCGGCTAATCTAACGCGTGATCTGTGGCACTTCCATGCAACACCGAGCGTAAATATAATCATTCGTGGATTAAAAACGCAAAACTTTAAACTGTGTCGGGCTGCATGAGCGTAAGCATTTAGATTTAATTGCCAATATTATTTGGGCGAGCTACCCGCTTTGCGCGAGATTTATCGGTTATCGTAACTATTAATTCTGCAAATGAAAACCTTTCATTTGCTATTTGTTCTCGCTAAATACACAGACGCAATCAACCGCAATTGACAATAACTCCAGAATGGAGAGTAATCGTTGCATGCCATCAGTTGGGCACACTTTGTCGCCCTGGCGTCCGTGCAGGTAAACATAACTGATTCAATTTCCTGCAACATCCCTGGAGCTATTAAAACCTGCCCTTCGCGGCTCGGCGGCGGCCGGGCGGCAGAGACCACGGAATGAAGGCCTTTCAAATGCCACCAAATCCATCTCTCATGAAGGTACTGTGCAATTCCTCCTTCCGTCACGCCACGACCTTCTCCTGCTTCTTCGTGCCGTCTACACCTCTCTCTCACTCCCTCCCTCTTTTACTCCTACAGACATTGTCTAATATATCCTAGCTACAATCGACTCCAATATACAGTAGCCACCCCCCCTTCCCCACCCCCCTCCACGTGCTACGAAATCCTCTAATATACTCTATGCAGACGAGAAGCCCCGTCCTCCCCCCCTCCCTCCCGTAGCCGCCATCCAACCCCGCCCGAGGTTTACAGCCAATAACTTGCAAACGTTTTCCCCAGACTGGACGGACCCGTTCCATATGCTCCTCTGCCCCTGTGTATTGGAACGCGGCTGAGCTGCCATGCCACAGTCTACAACCCAGAATGCGGTTGCAAAACGAAAGATAAGAAGAAGAAAAAAATCACGGATAACTCTACCACAACAAACAATACAAAGTGTCCAAAAACAAAACAAACCGCTAACAGCCCCCCCCCCCACAAAAAGCCCTTCCCCTCCTCCCCACCCCCAAAAATGAACATTAAAAAACCAACAGTACTTACCTATTAACTCGCTCTCCTATCGATCTGCCCTCGTCACCAAACCACCATTAACACTCACCTGAAATAATGGAAAAAAAAAAAACAAATTAGACAAGGTCGCATAAAGCCGAGTTGATAGGACACTGATCGAGTGGGTCGTAATCAAATATTTCATCTCCGCTCCTCCATCAACCCTTCATGTGCGTCTGATCTATCAGTTTGTGCGCGTTTTTTTTTTTTTTTTTTTTTTTTTTTTTTTTTTTTTTTTTTTTTTTTTTTTTTTTTTTTTTTTTTTTTTTTTTTTTTTGAGAGGAGGGTGAGGGAGATGTGCGTGTGCTTGTTTTATTTTGAGTAGTATAGTGTTTTCTTCCCCTTATCGTGTTATGTGGTGTTGTGTAGTGTTCTGTGCTATAGTGTAGTGTCTTGTAGTATGGTGTAGCGTAGTGTAGTGAAGTGTAATGTAATGGGTGTTGTGTCGTGTTGTGTGTGTGTGTGAGAGAGAGAGCGAGAACGAGAGAGTGAAAGCAAGAGAGAGAGCAAGAGAGACAGACAGAGAGAAAGCAAGAGAGAGAGAGAGAGTAAGAAAGAGAAAGAGCAAGAGAGAGAGAGGGAGCAAGAGAGAGAGAGAGAGAGCAAAAGAGAGAGAGAGAAAGAGCAAAAGAGAGAGAGAGAAAGAGCAAAAGAGAGAGAGAGGGAGCAAGAGAGAGAGAGTGTGTGTGTGTGTGTGTGTGTGTGAGAGAGAGAGAGAGAGAGAGAGAGAGAGAGAGAGAGAGAGAGAGAGAGAGAGAGAGAGAGAGAGAGAGAGAGAGAGAGAGAGAGAGAGAGAGAGAGAGAGAGAGAGAGCAAGAGAGAGAAAGAGCAAAAGAGAGAGCTGTTCCCTTCCAACGAACAAGCCCTTGTTTCTATCCTATGCATTCACGAACCTCTCCCTTTCACCTTTATCAATTCACACCTCTGTCTCTCTCTCTCTCTCTCTCTCTCTCTCTCTCTCTCTCTCTCTCTCTCTCTCTCTCTCTCAGTCTCTGTTTCATTCTCTCTGTCGTCTTCCGCCCTTCCACCACGTCGTAATTCCTTCTGAATGTCTTCCTCTCCCCTCGATTTCTTCCCCTTATCGTCCCCCTCCCGCGCCATAATTTGCTCCCCTCGGGTGTCTGCGCCCCCAGCTCCCCCCCCCCCAGCAGCCCTCTGCACGCCCCTTTGTCCCCCTTCCCTTCCCCCTCCTCCTCCTCCTCCTCCTCCTCCTCCTCCTCCTCCTCCTCCTCCTCCTCCTCCTCCTCCTCCTCCTCCTCCTCCTCCTCCTCCTCCTCCTCCCGGCCTCGCACGTGCTGCACCGCGAACTCCTTCAATCGATAACTAATTCCACCTTTTGGAAAAATAACCTATCACTTCGACGGCTTTCGGTGACCTCTCTTCTCCTCCCCTCCCCCCCTCCCCTTCCCCCCCAGTCGGTGTCACGGTGTCACGATCGCCGCCGCCGTCGCCGCTTTCTCGATTCGCCTTCATCGCGGGAGACGAAAACGAATCGACAGGAGAAAAGATCATATCCTATTACCGTCTTTCGTCTGCACTGCGAGAAACACTATTTGGCAACCGTGTCCCCCGGGTGGCGAAGGAATGAGGGAGGCAGAGAGGGCCAAAGGAGGGGAAGAGAGGAGATGAGGGGTAGAGAGGGGGAGGAGAGGAGGGGAGATGAAGGGGAGATGAGGGGGAGGAGAGGAGGGGAGATGAGGGGAGAGGAGGGGAAGGGGAAGTGGGAAGAGGAGGATACAAGGGGAGAGGAGGGGAGAGGGATGTGACTCGAGCGAAGGGATGGATGGAAAAAGGGAGAGGAAATTATGAAACCAGGAGAGGAATGCCGTAGACTGTGAAGAGAGCAGGGGGAGTAACGAGTCTGAACCTAACGAAGAGCGACAGAAAAAGTGAACCTACAAGCGAACAAGGATAGGTGGGAGAGCTCTCAGATGTAAGGGGAGAAATAGAGGGAGTGAGAAAGAAAGAAAGAGAGAACGAAGGCTAAGATGTGTAAACCGACGGGGGGGGGGAG
>BOPN01002484.1:118927-126427 GCA_017312705.2 Penaeus japonicus
TCTCCCTACCCCTCCCTCTCTCCCAACCACCCTCTCCCAACCACCCAACCCTCCCTCCTCTCTCACAGAACAGCAGCAAACACAGCCCGGCCGAACCCGGCATATCCCGCGCACTAAACCCGCCGCCTGCACGACCGACCCACTGGCCGCCCAAATGATATTCAGGAGCATCATCCGTCGTGTAATCTGCCGGGATAAATTTTTAATCAACTTCCCTAAATGGGCAAATGTGTTTCGACGCGTTATTGCACGGAGCTGGCTCTCTTATTAGCCTACTCAAAATGCCACCTTTTCATGACCGTTTTACCAAGCGCGCGGGGGGGTTGGGGGGTTGGGGGGGGGGCTCGACAACCGAACGCGTTAAATGTAGATACGTCGACGGAGTTTAACATGCGCGAGTCTCGGGTTCTTCGGCTGCTTAGAGTAAACCAGGCCTGTCGGGCTTCAGACCACTCGGAGAGCCAGCCATGCGCTAGAAATCTTTGCGAAGGTCATGATAAGGTACCATGGCGAACAGGACGCGTGGATACTCGCCCGTCATGTATCGGTACACACAGATACACACATGTGCCTCTCTATAATCTCTTTGTCTCTGTCTTTCTATTACTCCCTCTCTCCCGTTTTCTTTCTTCTTTTTTTCTTTCTCTCTCTATCTCTCTCCTTCTCTCTCTTTTTCTATCTCTTTCTCTCTCTCTCTTCTTTTATAAATATATATATATATATATATATATATATATATATATATATATATATATATATAATGCAATTCTATGCGCACCCACTTTAACCTACAAATGATAGGGAAGTTGTACGACCTGTGGTCTGACCTTTAGGATTTCTTTAAGGTCATAGTGAAATTACTGACACAAAGACAAGTGTGAAGGTGCACCACCCTGGCATGGTGCATGTAAAGGGGGAACTGTGTACACAAGGGGGTCCCCGCCAACACTCTTTCACTCTCCCTATCACTTTTACTCACTCTCACTCTTTCTGTGTGTGAGTGTATGTACCTGTCTTTTCTGAGTACCGTAGGATTATGATCAACTCCAAGCCCTCTAAACCGGTGGCTGTCTGTCGCCCGGCCATCGTGTCCACCACAGCAACTGCTCTCCCCATGTCCATGTCCAAACCAGCACACCTGCCCCCCCCCCCTCATCCCCCGCCCCACGACCTCCCTTCGCTACAACTGTCAATACACCAGTTCCACGCCTGTCTTCCGCCGCTTCACCTCCTCACCGCCAGCCATTCGTCTTCCCACTCCCTCCGCCCCTTACCCCTACCCTTCCAGCCCTCGCCCCCACCCCCTCCTCCTCCTCCTCCTCCTTTTCATTCAAGGTCACAGCATCGGCCTTTTATCGGGTTAAACTTCCTGTCCGCAGCGGTGTGTCTTGCAGTGTCTTGCGGCGACGACCTTTCTTGGGCGCGCCTCCCTACCCCGAAAAGACACGGGAAGGCACCGTTGCGCGTGTCTCGTCTGCTTGAAGGGCTGCCTGAGCATAGCGCCACTGAGGGTTAGTCATAAAAAGCAGGCTTCAGGATTCTCTGCTTGGAACGACTCTCTTTCGCCTGAATACTTACTCTTGCTTGCGTCTTTTGGGCTCGCTTATGGATGTTTCATTATTTTTTATTCCTTTGTCATATCTTTGGTGGTGGTGGGGCGGGGCGGCGGGGGGGGGAGGGGGAATTTTAATCTCTATCTTTTGTGCTTTCGCTTTCACTCCTGCTCTTATTTGTTGTTTTCTCTCGCCCCCTTTCACTCTCGCTGTCCTGCCATGTTGATAATCCTTCCTTAATCCCTTTCTTTCTGTCTCCCCTCCCTTTCCTCCTCTCTCCCTCGCTCTTCCCCTTCCCTTCGCCTCTCGACATTTCATTTCCCTCACCTTCTCCACACGTCCCCTCCTTTCCTCACTCTCTGCCTTCATCTATTTCCTACTTCATTCACTTCGCCTCACTTCATTCACATCATAGCTCACATCTCTCATTACGCCCCCCCCTTCTCTCCCCCTTCTCTCCCCCTCTCACTCACTCACTCACTCACTCACTCACTCACTCACTCACTCACTCAGAGAGATAGCGAGAGCAAGAACAAGAGAGCGTGCACATGCAGTGTCCCTTTATGGGAGAGAAGAAGTAACAGATGAACGCTTTACAATTGAGAACTTCTTGGGAACTTGAGAATAGAGAGAAATAAAAGAACGCCCATTGTTTACAAAGGTGGGATGATAATACGTTACACCGCGAGATTTATCCGTATAAAATCCTTCCGGCCTAAGCTGTGGTGGTTTATATTGCAGTTGAGGAGAAAACATTGTTCACATTTATGCATGACGGTATATATCACTTCTCATAATGGGAATATATTTTATCGTGTAAGACTATAATGTATAACTTTCATGTTCACGAGCCAGCCAGTAGCTCGTAATGGTGGCGAGAATGGTGCCTGGTCCGAGGCAGTTCATGGTAGTTCATGGCACTTTGCTTACTGTACGTGTCTATGTGAATGTACGTGTATGTGAGAGAGAGGAAGGGGGAGGGAGTGAGGGAGGGAAGGGGGGAGGGAGGGAGGGAAAGAGCAAGAGAGGGAGGGAGGGGGGAAGAGAGAAAGGAATGGGGAATGGGAAGTACAGCTTCACGCCTTACAGAAATCATTTTCTCTGTAATCTACAGTCCCATTTTTTCCCGTAAACTGCTGCCTTCACCATATGCTGTTCCACTCGTGCTGTGTCGCCGAATTGCTGCAAAGCGTCGCGTATCACATCGGGGAAAAACGGCTGGGTTTCCGCCTCGTAATGGTACTATACGGCAAGACTTATAGGCTTACATTACCATCAGGAAATATCTCTGAGCGAGAATTTCCTCGCCACTCACAGTTGCGTGGGGGAGGGAGGGTGCAGGGGGTGAGGCTTCGTAACGCCTCATAACGCCGCGATGTGACGAGTTATGCAACCCGCAGCCAGAGGAGAGGACCGGCGCGGCTTGTGACGTGCCTTGTCTCCCAAACGCCGGCGGATGTACATATACGGGAAACCGAGGCGGCTCTGAATTCCTGCAGGAAGCGACGACGAAGGCGATGGTGCCAGACGACCTTCCCCTTTTTGCAATTGCAAGCTAAGGCGGCGGATGAGCTTGGGTGGCCGGTGCCGAGGGGATATGGTGGATGGTGGATGGGTGGGGGAGGGGGGTGTAGGAGGGGGAGGGGGAGGAGGAGGGGGGTTACGTAGGGTACCGGGTGGGACCAGTGCCTTTACACCGGTACACGCTGAGTCATAGAAGTTGTTGTGTTTGTTGTTGTTGTTGATGTTGATGTTGCGAGAGAAGACCCACCCGCGTCCTGGCTTAGCAGCCTTTTATCTCGTTTATCAGCAAATGAGATACGACGGATATGGAGGTTACGAAGAAAAGAGAAATACAAGATTAATGCGATTAAAGTACACTCTACTCGATGTGCTTTCTCCCTCGGGTTAATTGACATCAGATGCGGAAGGGGGGTAGGGGTAGAGAGGGGTGGTGGGGTTGGGTGGGTAAAGTGATTGTTTTGTGCCCTTAAACGACCCCAGCCTCGGCTCGTACCTCCCTAACTCTATCCTTAATCTCTGATGAAAACCTTTTAATTCTAGCTCCCTTGGTCCTTAAATGCAGCAGACACCCGATTCATTATACGCTTGCCATAGCCTCAGACAACCCGTTTGAGTGTGTGTGTGTGTGTGTGTGTGTGTGTGTGTGTGTGTGTGTGTGTGTGTGTGTGTACGCGCGCGCATGTATATGTGCTTGTTTGTGAGTTTTGTTTGTTAGCATAGGTGAGTGAATAGGTGTGCGTGCGCGCGAGAGCTCGACCCTCATCGTTTCGCCCTTCCCCAAAGAGAGCCTCGATCCGGGCGCCTCTTCTCGACCGCGTGCATTTCGGCGATCGGCATTCCGACGGCCGAATAAGCGACCACCCCCTGAAAGCGGCCTGAGAGACTAGCGGAGGCGAAGACCGTAAAAACCGCGGTGTACTCTACGGACCAGCACCGCCGACCGACCATTATAAGGTCCATCTTTATAAGGCCCGCTATAATCGTAAAAATCATTGGGGTTTGATCCATAAAACCTAAACCAACTGATGTGGTGCTCGTCCCATGGCTGTGTTATGAGGGGGTGGGGGAGAGAAGGGAACAGGGGGGTCTCTGGCGCCATTGTAGGGGGTATGGAGGGGGAGGAGAATAGGGGGGGGTCCTTGATGGTGAAGGTCTTGACACTTTGTTGTGAAGGTGAGAGAGAACATTCAGCATCGCGTTGGCGGTGTTTATGGTTAAGAAGAAGCCCCCAGAAGCTCCCCCTCCCACCTCCCCCCACTCGGTCCCCTCCCTCCACATAGAAGAATAAAGCTTATTGTCTCCTGAGGTGTGTTGACTTCCAGGGTGTTAGCGCGCCTCCCCCCCCCCCCCTTCCCTCTTTTTCTTGTCAGCACTCGTCAGCTGTTGTCAGCAATGTGTCGGCGGCCGTTCAGAGTCTGCCAGTCATGCGTAAGGCGGGTTGTTGATAACAAAGCAGGGCTGTCCGTTTCTTCAGGGGCGCATGGCACCGTGGCACCGCGGCGTGAACTGCTTGGCATCTGCGTCCGTCGTCGCGTGTGATGGGGAGTACCCTACCCCCGCCCCCTCCGCACACAGGCGCTGCCGTCGCGCTTAACGGCTGCTTAATGCATAGACAGAAAGGACGTTGTGAGCGGTTAGCAAATGCTTTGTATTTTCTCCACCGTCTAGGCGCGTTGACTGGTTTGGTAAACAAGTATGTAATTCCCATTTCTGGTGCGACTTCAGCCAAAAGAATTATCACACGATCAGCATTCGTTTTATACATAACAGAAAAAGAGTGAGGCAGTTCATAGTGACGGGCGAAGCTGTACGAAGACAGGCCTCGGAGACGGGCCATCGGCGGCGAAGACGAGGGGCAGAGTGAGGCTTCCCTGACGTACCCTCGAGTAACTCGATCAACCGTGCCCAAACCCAGGCAGGGAGTTGAGGTGGAAGGGGGAGGTGGAGCCAGCCAGGAGCGCCCGTAGGGGGAGGGGGGAGGTGAAGTGTTCTGTTGGGTAAGGAAAGGTTAGGAGTTGGATACTATCGTGTAATCTTTGTAGTGTTTCTTTGTTTTTGTGAGGCAAATGTACACGTGCACCGGAATACGCAAGCGAATAGATACGTTTATGATTCGTAGTCGCCAGCTCCGAGAGGGAGTTCGACAGACGGCCGCTAGCAGCTGGAGCACCATAATGTGTCAGGCATAAACGTGTCACCAAGTGGTAAGTGGCGTACGTGAGGGACTCCCCTGTGTTCGTGGCATCCTAGATCACCCCCTTTGGCCTCCCTCTCCCCCTCATTCGACTTCCCCTTTCCCCCTTCCCCCTCCTTGTCCCCTCCCCACCCTCTCCTCTCTCTCCCCTTCCCTTCCCCTCCCCCTCTTGCGCCGGGGATCGATTTACATTTTCGTTCACCTGGATCCATTTTGAGAACCCCGAGCGTTCACCTTTTTATAATTGGGTTTTGCTTTTTCTCTTGCGATACGTAGCGAGGTGAACTTTGTCGAAAGTGAACGTGTTGCTAGAATCGCCAAACTCCCCCTCGACCCTCCTCGTCCCTTCCCCACCCCTCCCCTCCCCAGGCCTCACAGGTAGCCTCAACCCCCCTTCCCACCTCCCCTTCCCCGCTCCCCTGGTTAGCCGTCCAGTCCGCAAGCACAGAATAATCGGTGGAAGTTTTGCTATGCGCTTCATTGTAAGTGAAATTGGTGATTTGTAAGAGCAAGGTATTGTAGTCGGAAGAAGGTGAATGGCAAAGAAGAGAGAAAACAAGTAGGAAGAAGATAAAGAAAGTGAGAGAGAGAAAAGTCGCGATATTCAAATAATGTTAACATTTACCTTCGCGCCCTTTTAGAAAAATAAACAAAGTCATCAGGATA
This sequence comes from Penaeus japonicus, assembly GCA_017312705.2. Classification (NCBI taxonomy): domain Eukaryota; kingdom Metazoa; phylum Arthropoda; class Malacostraca; order Decapoda; family Penaeidae; genus Penaeus; species Penaeus japonicus. The sequence goes on from BOPN01002484.1 coordinate 124,865, forward strand.
ATGAATGGGGGTTGTATAACGTAGTTAGACGCCACAACCAGGCTCGTTAAGCAATAATAGGCCATAAACAGACTCCGGCAATACCTGGTATCGCAGTGTCGACACCGGCCACTAGAGGCGCTGTCAGCACTCGTCTTGCCTTAGCCCCATCACGATGTACTTTTTTCTACTTCTTCGGTCGTTGTTGGCGTATTTCCGCTACCGCCAGCGAGGGTGCGATGCTTGCTTGCCGATAGTTGTTGCCCGGAAAGTTACAGGGCGAGGAATTCATATCATGTGCGGCCGAACTTGCCTCGACCGGTGTTGAGAATGTCCTCTGGCGTCATACTTCAGTTGTTTGGTTGGTGTGTGCGTGTTTTTCGACTGCTTATATTTTGGAGGGGGTTTCTTTGTGTAATATATTTTCCCCCGACTTTATGCCCCCTTTCAGCATTACGAAGTACACACACATGGCGCAAGTAATGCATTTACATGTAAACAAGACCCTTTAAAGATGGCTTGGCCGTGAAAAACGAGGGACGAGTCGCCAGCTGTGCTCAGGCCTCTCCTCCCCCTCCTCCCCTCTTCCCCCTCCCCTTCCTCCTGTGTCTCTCTTTCTCTCTTCTCCTGTCTCTTTTCTCTCTTTCTCTTTATCTCTTACTCTTTCTCTTCCTCTCTCTCTCCCCCCCCCTCTCTCTCTCTCTCCCCCCCCCTCTCTCTCTCTCTCTCTCCCCCTCTCTCTCTCTCTCTCTCTCTCTCTCTCTCTCTCTCTCTCTCTCTCTCTCTCTCTCTCTCTCTCCCTCTCTCTCTCTCTCTGACCTGAAGTGAAAGATCCCTGCATAGTTGTCTCCGAAACNCACATTCACACGCATATATACAAAGAGAGAGAGAGAGAGAGAGAGAGAGAGAGAGAGAGAGGGAGAAAGAATGAAGAAAAGAAAGAATGAAAGAGCGAAAGAAAGAGAAAGAGCCAGACCGAGAGAGAGAGACGAGAGGGAAGGTGGGAAAGGGGAGAACGGTGAGACGGGAAACGAGATGAGCGCATCGCGAGGGGAAACGGCTAACGCGGTACCCAACGGAGGGGGGGGGGGGATCAGGGGGCTAAGCAAAGCGACGAGGGGAAGGAGCGAACGACGAGCAAGGGGAATGCGAGGGAGAGAAACGCACGGGTAGCAGCGGGAGGATACACCCGCGTAAACAACAAGAGAGAAAAAGAGAGAGAAAAATGGATCTTACATATCTTACATACGTGTATCCTTATTTTTTTTCAAATAAAACAAAACGATGATTGAGATTTAAAAAAAATGATTAAAAACAAATAAAACATGGAATAAAAACAATTACGTATCTATCAAACGACGATAAAAGGGGTTTAGTTCGCATCGCCGCTTTCGCAAATCCACGCCCATTCATCAATTAAAACCCTCGTGGAAACGCAAGGCAGAAATAAATATATAAATGAAAGTTAAACTTGTATACATTAATACTTTTTTTTTATTTAAAATCTTCAGAGGGAAGTTGTTGAGGAGGGGATGAGGATGAGGGGTAGGGAAAGAGGGAAGGGGGAAGAGGGAGAAGAGAGGA
>BOPN01002484.1:131427-138069 GCA_017312705.2 Penaeus japonicus
TCCCTTCCCTTCCCTTCCCTTCCCTTCCCTTCCCTTCCCTTCCCTTCCCTTCCCTTTCCCTTCCCTTCCCTTCCCTTCCTTCCCCTTCCCCTTTCCCTTCCCCTTCCCCTCCCCTCCCCCGCCCCGTCCCCAGTCCCCCGCCCTCCGTCCCCTCCCACTCCTGCCGTGAATGCAGGCACCACAATACAACACTCCAGCTGCTCCTCGCGACATAGCGACTGAATTCACGTCACGTCGCTTTTTCTGAAAACTCGTGTAGAATTCTCCTCCATTTTTTTTCTCCTTCTTCTTCTTCTTTCTTCTGGTCACCCTCCTCCATCTTCTTTTGAGGAAGAGGAGGGAAAAAAGAAGGGGTTAAATGCTTCTCTTCAATCCGACAATGGACGGGATTTCCTGACTAGAACTCAAGAGGGCAGAGACGAGTAAAAAAAAAGGGTAAAAGTTGAACAAGTGAAAACAAAATTAACGAAGTTAAAAGGAAGATAAACAGAGAAAAGAAACATTTGAAGAAAAGCAAGGCCTAGGCGAGCAAAAATAAACATTACGAGAAGTGAACAAGGGGGGGGATAAATATATGAAGTAAGAGGGAAAAATAAACAAAACATAAAAATGAAGAAAAGAAAGCATACGAGGATAAGCAGGGCCTGAGATGCAATTTTGTGCATGATGGCCGACACTGCATCACCTCTCCCGCTTCCTCATGACCCTCCGACCAGCTTTCTTATTTTCTACATATTTTCCCGTCTGTTTCATCCCCTTTCTCCCTTCTTTCGGAACTCCTTCGTTATTCTCAGGCTGTTAATCCGCCATTCTACTTTATTCTTCGACCGGAAGGAACTAGCACGAGTTAAGAAGTGTCGATCCGCATAACTGGAAAAAGGAGGAGGAGGAGGAGGAGGAGGAGGAGGAGGAGGAGGAGGAGGAGGAGGAGGAGGAGGAGGAGGAGGAGGAGGAGGAGGAGGAGGAGGAGGAGGAGGAGGAGGAGGAAGAGGAAGAGGAGGAGGAGGAGGAGGAGGAGGAGGAGGAGGAGGAGGAGGAGGAGGAGGAGGAGGAGGAGGAGGAGGAGCAGGAGGAGGAGGAAAAAATATGATGAGAATGAAGAAAAAAATGAAAAAGGAAAAAAAGATGACGAAAAAGAATAAAGAGAATAAGAATAAGAATAAGAACAAGAAATAGAAGAAAAAAATACGCCGAAGAGGGCAGAATAAACAGAAGCAGAAGAAAAAGGAAAAATGATTACCCTCGATCGGCCCACGTCACAGCTGGATCGGGTGAAGCAGCAAACAGGATCAGCTTGTATTTTGTCTTTCCTTCTCCTCGCAACAACTTCCTGTTTACACCCGATATTGACAGCAAGGCTCGTTCTCGGCACTTGCACCTCGACGCGACCTCGTTGCCAAGAGCAGGACCTGAGCCATGATCTGAAGGGAGTCTCGACCTCGAGCTCATGGCTCCTCCCGCTCTCCTTGCTCTCTTCCTTCGTGACTTTCCCTCCCTCCATCTCCCTCTCCCTCTCCCTTTCCCCCTCTCTCTGTCTATCTGCCTGTCTCTCTCTCTGTGTCTCTGTGTCTCTGTGTCTGTGTCTGTGTCTGTGTCTGTGTCTGTGTCTGTGTCTGTGTCTGTGTCTGTGTCTGTGTCTGTGTCTGTGTCTGTGTCTCTGCCTCTCCCTTACCTCCATCTCCCTCTCTCTCCGATGACCCTGGGGATCCTGATAGGGTAACACAAGCGAGGAGAAAGTTGCAAGGAGGAGATCCTGCAATCTGAGAGAAGTCTAATGCTTGCCTGCTAGAATGAGGGCCAAGGCGAGGCAGAGAAATGGCGTAAGGATGAAGAAGGCATAGGAGGAAAAAGGAAGCACAAAGGAACACAGAAAGGTCTAGTTGATGAATTAACAGCTATGTACAATGTCGGCAATAAATGCATCAAAGCTATTGGCTATACACAAAAAAACATGTGGTGAAAATCCATTTACGGATTGAGTTTGAAACCTAGTGATATTACATTGCAAATCCGTCCTATTTGCGACTGTGACAATATAGTTGGAAATGTTAAACACTTACCATACCAGTGGTAATTTCTCTGTTCCACACACGCATACAAACACATATCTATATGCATATATACACGGCAGACACACAACAAGTAACAAACAACAACAACAACAACAACAACACACCTGACCCTCCCCCCCCTCCCCCCTCTCCTTCCTTTCATCCTCACTCCACATCGAGTTGGGCGTCACGTCCTCCTAAACCCACAGTCGCTACTTAGGCAACTTGCGCGGCTGTTCCTGACGCCGGGGACAACAGCGCCTCCAGCCAATGAACCTGCACACAACAAATGTTTGACGAAGAACATACCAACCGGTGCCAACTACATGTAAAAAACGGGGAGAAAGTATCGCTGGAAAGGCCGTAAAAATTCCCCTTTCCCCCCTCCTTCCCACCACCCCCTCTCTACAACGCCTTCGAGAACGATTTGCGGACCGCCGCGGCAGCCTCTTAGGGCGTGAATATTGCCGAAAAACTTTTTTTTTCTTGGGTTGCAGTCTTGAGGTTCTTTCTCGTGCATGGGCGGGCTTTGGCTTGGGTGCTGGGGGAGTGTAGGGGGTAAGGGGGTAGGGAGAGGAGAGAGAGGGAGAGGATGATGCTGGGGGAGTGTAGGAGTTAAGGGGGTAGGGAGAGGAGAGAGAGGGAGAGGATGAAGGATAAGCAAGGCCCGGCGGGGAGGGGAGAAGGGAAAGTGGACAGGGAAGAGGTGAGGGATAGAGTGGGGAGAGGAGGGAGTGGGAGAAGTGAATGATCGGTATGGACCGAATGAGAAGAGAGAGCGAGGCGGGAGAGGACGAAGGAGGGGGGGGGGAGGAGAAAGGAGAGAGGAGAGTGGGGGAGTGGGAGAGGAGGAGGGAGGGGGAGAAGGTGATGGCAAAGGCATGTCGACTGGAAGAAAAGGGGTGGCTAAAAGGGAAACGCGGGTGAAAGGGCGGGGGAGTGAATGTTTGTGTCAACGAGAGAGAGAGAGAGAGAGAGAGAGAGAGAGAGAGAGAGAGAGAGAGAGAGAGAGAGAGAGAGAGAGAGAGAGAGAGAGAGAGAGAGAGAGAGAAAGACATCTAAAGGCCTCCATTCCCTAAAAGCTTCTAGCCGAGACTTTTCTCTCGCGACTCGCAATCCAGACAACGCAAGCTGCTGTAATGACCTTGGCGTCCGCCATGCCATTCATTACCCTTTATCGCCCTACTACTGAGTCCCCGCCGTTGCTCAAGCGATCTCTAAATCCCAAAACCAACGAGGGCCCGCACACAACCCCCTCCCATCCCCATCCTCCTGTCCTTCTCCACCCCCCTCCCTTTTTTCTTTATTTTTGGCAAACCTGGAGTGGAAATCGCGCTCCGGGAATCCCATAAAATCAAAAGCAGTTCCGACGCGACACTCCGAAGCGATCGAACGAGGACCCGTTACGATTCTGGCTTTTATGATTTCGCGTTAACCCGGAGCCATTAGGAGACGACATACACACCGGCTCTCGTGGCCCCGCGAACCGCGCCGCTGGGACAAGGGCCAGGAACGCACACGGAATTCATTTGGTGGTCCTGCTGTGCAATAAAAGTCGGTGGTGGTGGCGATTATTCTGTTTCTATTTGTAGGATGGGGGATGGGGGATGGGGGATGGGGGATGGAGCACAGGTACTTAATACCTATCATAATGTATATCGCTCATATAGTATATATAACCTTTTTCTCTCTTACTCTCGCTCTCTCTCTTTCTATCTCATTGCTTACCAGTAAATGCTACTCATGAATCCCCATCCCCTCTCTCTTAACCCCTTCCTCCCCCACTCTGCTGAACAATCAGTCAAACCAATCTGTCACCTGAACTGATAACACTTCTCTCTCGGCCCCTCATCAACAGCTCACAATCTCAACTTACGTCCGTCAGTTTCCCCCGAGGTTTGTTCACCCTATTTGCATATCTGACACGAGTGACAGAGGCGAGAGTGTAATGCTCCCTCCACCCACAGTACTGCATGAGAAGGCGGGGCCACTCCCACCCCCAACGTTGGTGCATGACCTTAACAGCGGTCGCAAGGTCACCGGTGTTACACTGGCAATGCATGAGGGTGGGGCTGGAAGGAAGGAAGGAAGGAAGGAAGGAAGGAAGGAAGGAAGGAAGGAAGGAAGGAAGGAAGGAGGGAAGGGAAAAGTCATAGAGAGAAAGAAGGAAAAGGATTGGGGGGGGGGGGTGATATAACATGCAACAGATAGAGAGTTCGAGAAGGAAAACTGAGACATATAATGATAAAGAAAATGCGAGAGTTAGAAGGCGGGGCATAAAGAAGAGGTGCCTGACGGAGCGATAGAGGAAGAGGAAGAGGAGAAAGGAGAAGGATAGGCTGAAGGAGAGGGAGGAAGAAGAGAAAGTAGAGGGATAGGCTGAAGGAGAGGGAGGAAGAGGAGAAAGGAGAGGGATAGGCTGAAAGAGAGGAAGAGAGTGGCAGAAACAGAGAGGCAGAAAGAGAGTTGGAGATAGAAAGGGAAATAGAGGGAGAGAGGGAGAGAGGGGGAGGGAGGGATGGAGGGAGGGAGAGAGGGAGAGAAGGAGAGAGGGAGAGGGAGAGAGAGGGAGGGGGAGAGAGAGAGAGAGAGAGAGAGAGAGAGAGAGAGAGAGAGAGAGAGAGAGAGAGAGAGAGAGAGAGAGAGAGAGAGAGAGAGAGAGAGAGAAAGAAAGAAAGAAAGAAAGAAAGAAAGAAAGAAAGAAAGAAAGAAAGAAAGAAAGAAAGAGAGAGAGAGAGAGAGAAAGAGAGAAAGAGAGAAAGAGAGAGAGAAAGAGAAAGAGAGAGAGAGAGAGAGAGAAAGAGAGAGAAAGAAAGAGAGAGAGAGAAGGGAGGGAGAGAAAAAGAGAGAAGGGAGGGAGGGAGAGAGAAAGAGAGAAGGCAAGAAGGAAAGGGAGGGAGAGAGTATAAAGCAGATGAGAGGAGGAGAGAAAAGAAGAGAAAAGAGGAGGATGAAAGAGAGGAGACGGAGTGCGTGGTCGGCAGAGTTACAATCGGCTGCGATTGGGGGGGAAGGGGGGAGTGGGGGAGGCAGCGGCGCAGAGGAACTGTAACAACTTCGGTTCAAGTTGAGGCGGACTCCATCGGCGAAAATCGTTGGCTATCGAGACATCTCCCGAGTATGTTGACACGTGGCTTGGTGAGTGAGGTAAGTAACCGGTCGACAGCACATCTAACATGAGGGAAAGGGGGGGGGGGGACGAGGGGAAGGGGGCGAAAAGAGGGGAGACAAGGGGGAGGGGGAAGAGGCAAGGATCAATAATGACCTGCCAGCACCCGCAGGACTTCTTCCTTGGCACAATCAATACCATCGAACGGCAGTATTAACGACAAGAGGCACGCATGAAGAAAAAAAAAGTCTCATGGTCGCGCCGAGTTGACTTCGCGTCAGAATGAGGGTGGCTTGGAGGGCGAGCGGTGGAGGGTGAGCTGTGGGTTGCGAGCTGTGGAGGGCGAGCGGTGGAGGGCGAGCGGCGAAGAGGCACTGGGGGGACGTTCGGGTATCCTTATCCTGTGACAGTGGCCTTACCAAGCCGTCCTTCATTAACCTGGCCGGAGCAATCACTCACCCAGACGGAATCCACACAATGCGGACCACGCGCTGATCTCTCGCCCGGCCTAATGCTGCACATGATACCCGCCCCCCTAACCCCTATCCACTCCTTCCTCCTCCCTCTCCCCCAACCTCCGCCTACCTATCCTCCAACCCCTATCCCACCCCACTCCCTCCGCCTCCCTTTCCTCTATCCCCCCCAACCTTACCCCTACTCCCTCCCTCTTCCCCAACCCCCACCCACCCATCTACTCCCTCCGCCTCCCTTTCCTCCCTCCCAATCTCCCCCTACCCCCCTCTTCAACACCGCGGCCCTTCCACCCCCCCCCCCCCCCATCGAACCGTCTGCCGAAACTGACGCACAACCGAACTGATGACGTCAGTTTCAGGCTCTTCTCCCCTCCCTCACCCCTTACCCTCTCCCCCCCACCTCAAATGCCGATTACTATCACGCTCATTACAATTTTTTTCCCAATATTTTACAGCGTCTCATGAAGAAGAAAAAAACTAATCCGATAGCAAAGATGTCATCAGCAACATCACCCCGGTTGCCACCTTAGCGTATAAATCAAAAGTGTGTATGTCCGTAGGAGCATGAATCACGCAGCCTCATAAACTATGAATTCCCGAAGGACTGCGTGCTCGCGAGGCTAAACTTAGAAACACCGTGCTAAATCATCGCACTGCCTAATCCTACAATCTCATAAAATACTCCAAAATCAATCTCAATTTCAACTTCTGGTCGTCCCTCCTTCCTCCATACTAATCCACCCCATCCACCATATCCACCCTATCCATCTCCTCTCCCGTGTGGATGAAGGACCCGAGCCCAGCAACCCGCTCGCTGATCCGCCTCGAATCAAGTGCTCTTCGCAGCTAATAAAAACAACAGACAGACAATGCCCGCGATGAGGCCTAATGGAAACATTTGGAATATTAAACTCGCCGCTAAGGAGGAGCAGAAATCGATAGAGAGAGAGAGAGAGAGAGAGAGAGAGAGAGAGAGAGAGAGAGAGAGAGAGAGAGAGGGAGGGAGAGA
>BOPN01002484.1:139232-149232 GCA_017312705.2 Penaeus japonicus
CACCAAGGGTCCCAGACGGGCCCCAGCGACGCCCCAGCGACGCCCTAGCGACGCCCCTTGCCCTTCCTCTCCCGCGTCCTGTCTGGACCACCCTAGAGGCCTTCCCCCAGCAACTGCATCTCCCGAGAGAGCCTCCGCGCTTTCCCCATTCTCCCCCGCCGTAGGATAGGGAGACGAGGAGGCAGGGGAGAAGAGAGAGGGGAGAGGGGAGAGGGGTGAGGGAGAAGAGTGAGGAGAGAAGAAGACCAAAGGACAAGGGAGAAGGATGGAGAGAGGGAAGGGTAGAGAGGAGAGGGAACGAAGAGGAGAAAGAGTGGGGCGAGGAAGGGAGGGGGGCAGTGGAAGGGGTGCATGAGAAACATAAGCAAATGAAGGGAAAGGACATGCTGTTGAAGGGGGAATGGTGGGAGGGGATGATAGCAAGGAAGAGGAGGAGGAGGAGGAGGAGGAGGAGGAGGAGGAGGAGGAGGAGGAGGAGGAGGGAGGAGGAAGGATAGGAGGAAGAGGATGATGACGTTGATGACAATGACTAGTGGTGATGATAGTGATGACCAAAACAGCGACAAATACAACGATGACGACGACGGCGGCGGCGAAAAAGACAGAGAATAACATGAAAGGCAAAAGTGACAAGCAAAAATCCCTGGAAAACTAGCATAGGAAAAGCCAAAAGAAAAAGGACAAAAAAACGAGAAAAGAAAAACAAAATGTAAATAAAAGTGAGCCTACTTTGACAAGACCCCCCCACCCCCTCCCCGTCCCTGTCGTTAGAGCAGCACAGATTCGCTTTGACGCAGAGCAGCACCCGTCACTAACAGCGCAACAAGTGGTCATCTCACAAACAACCCGAACGGTCGCCAGTGTTTTGTTCTTTTTATGCAGGACGTGTTTGCGCTGACGTCAACTGTAGCGAGTCGTAGCTCTCTTTTATGGAATGTAAATCCTCGTAATGTACGCGGGACTATGGGCGAGAGAAAAAGCAGCATCACAAAGACTTGGGAATGCGTGTGTGTGTGTGTGTGTTCGTGCGTTGGTATTTATTTCTAGGTTTATGTCTTTGAACCATGTTAGAATATCTGCGTTTACAGGTGAAGCGCTATGTGTGCGTGATCACGAGTGCGGGAGCAGCCGCGCTTGCGTGCAAGCAGCTGAGCTGGACAAGGCGGCGGCTCCTAAGAATGCAGATCAACGTCCATCAACATGACGGACAGCAATCCGTGCAAGAGCCTCGTAAGTACACCGTGAGTCACACCCTCTGCAACGTGCAAGAACTAGACACAACAAAACGCTTAGACCGGAATCACTTTCCGCGTCCACTTTACAATTTCTTTCCATTTTTTTCAGAATCGTTTAAAAAAAAAGTGAAAGTGAGGGCCAGGGGGGAGGGGGTGTTAAGATCTCCAATACGTGGGAAGAATCTTGTACCGCAATTCTGACTTGGAGTGAGGAGAGGGAAAAGGGGAGTGGGGAGAGGGGAGTGGGGAGTGGGGAGAGGGGACAGAGGGGTAAGGGAAGTGGGGCGAATGGGGATGGCGATAGGGGTCGGGAGAAGGATGGATACATGGATAGTTGAATATATAGATTGATGGAGAGAGAGAGAGAGAGAGAGAGAGAGAGAGAGAGAGAGAGAGAGAGAGAGAGAGAGAGAGAGGTGGGTGCGAAAGGGGGAGGGGGAGTGATAGCGTGAGAAAGAAAGAGAGGGAAACAAAACACGGACGAGTTGCAGCCCCACAGCAAGAGAAGCGACCGTCCTGCAAGCCCACAGCAAGACACAGTCGGGGAGAAGGAGAAGGAGAGGGAGACACGCACACCCCCCAAGCCACCCCAAGCTACCCAGTGCCTCGGATCCGCCATGGGAGGCACCCCGCCACTCCTGCGGGCCAAGGCGGCTGGCTTCCTTGGTGCCGCCGGCCCATCCTTCCGGCCGCGGGGCTTGCCACTCTCTTGCCCCAAGGACGCGAGCTTACCGCCAGCCGGCTGCCTTGATCCCGGTGTTATTCCACGAGAGGGGAAGGAGGGAAGAGGAGGAGGAGGAGGAGGAGCAGGAGGAAGGGGGATGGGGGAGGGGAGACGGGGGCTAGGGGAAGAAGGATGAATGGTTAGGGTGAGGGGATATGGCAGAGATAAGGGAGGGAATGGAGGAAAGGGGAAATGATTGGAAGGGAGGAAGGGGAGACGAAAGAAATGCTGAAGCAATGAAGGGGAAGTGAAGGAGAATGCGAGAGAGAGAGAGAGAGAGAGAGAGAGAGAGAGAGAGAGAGAGAGAGAGAGAGAGAGAGAGAGAGAGAGGGGGGGGGGGATCGGAAACTAAATTGGGGATTAACTCCTAAAAACAAACACACATATGCGGGATACCTAAATATAGAATGGAGAGAACCAAGAGAAGAGGAAAATTAGAGAAGAAGAAAGGAAGGGAAAGGGAAAGGGGAAGTGGAAGGGAGAGGGCAAGAGGAGAAACTGAGGGTTATGCCACTCAGCCGTAATTATAAAAGCAGGCAAATTACAAATTCCATTGATCTTCCCTTTTCAAAAAAGAGAATTTCCGGTGCTCTCCCTCGTGCCCTTTCTGCCGCTGCTCCCCTTCCTTGCCCATCTTCTCCTCCTTCCTTCTCTACTTGTGTTAATCACTTCCTTCTTTACTTTTTTCCTTCTTCTTTGTCTCTCTTTTTTACTTTAATGCTCTTTACTTTTTCTTTGTCCCTCATTGATTTTAATCGTCTTTCTTTAATATTTCCTTAATATAATCATCTCTCCTTTCCCCTGTATCTAATTTATCTTTCCTTTATCTTTCTCCCTTATTTCCTTTTATTTCTCTTTCTCCTTCCCTTTCTCTTTTCCCTTACCTCATTTCTTCTCTTCTCCCCTACTCCTCTCCCTACTTTCCTTCCCTCGTCATTTCACTTCTACTCGCCGCTCTGCCGGAACAAGCGCGGAGACAATGTGCATCTATATCCGTAAACAAACATACACAAGGGGAAAATTCAGCTGAAGGGAGATTGGAGGGGGGGGGGGGATGTGCATCCTGCAAACAAGCCGCGTCACATTCCAGTCACCGTGTCCTACCGTCCTCTCACATTCCCGTCACCTTGTCACATTCCCAGTCACTGTCGCCTTGACACGATCCTGCAGAGTCTCACCCCCCACTCACGCCCGTCCTGTATACTGGATGCAATTCGTGTGATGTGTTTAATACGGGAGAAAAAAAACGTAGGGAGGGAAATAAAGTAAGGAAAAGAGAGGGAGTAAGGGAGAGAGAGGGAGGGGAGAGAGAGAGAGAGAGAGAGAGAGAGAGAGAGAGAGAGAGAGAGAGAGAGAGAGAGAGAGAGAGAGAGAGAGAGAGAGAGAGAGAAAGAGAGAGAAAGAGAGAGAAAGAGAGAGAAAGAGAGAGAAAGAGAGAGGGAGGGAGAGGGACAGGGACAGGGAGAGGGACAGGGACAGGGACAGGGACAGGGACAGGGACAGGGACAGGGACAGGGACAGGGACAGGGACAGGGACAGGGAGAGAGAGAGAGAAAGAGCGAGAGAGAGAGAGAGAGAGAGAGAGAGAAATACAAAATGTGACGGCTCCTCAGAATTATCGGGAACTTGGCGACGGTAATGAGGGCAATAATAAAACGAGTGGAGGCCGATTGTCAGATATCGGAATCCTCATTCTATGCTTTCATAATTTCCGCAATCGCCATTACCCTAACAGAACAATCATCAATTTTGTTATCATCAATATTACAATTACGATTGTTATTAATATCATCATTATCATCATTATCTATATATCTATCTATCTATCTATCTATCTATCTATCTATCTATCTATCTATCTATCTATCTATCTATCATCTGTGTGTGTGGTTGTGTGTGTGTGTTGGTGTGTGCGTGTGGTGTGTGCGTGTGCGTGTGCGTGTATACGCGTGTGCGTGTATGCGCGTGTGTGTGCATGTGCATGCGAGCGTGTGTGTATGTGAAGCTCCCTTCTCTCCGGGAGCTTCCTCCCTCTCTCACTCTCCATCTACACCACAAGGGGCAGGGAGATAATGCAGGTGCGGCCTCCTTGCAGTCTACCCTTCAGTCCAAACTTTTGCGTTATGAAGCCCGTAATCCCCCTGCCTTAACAACTTGCACCCTCTCACAAGTTCATTTAACATTACTAGAGCTAGGAGGAAAGAAAAGGAAGAAGGGAGTGGGGAGAGGAGAGGAGAGGAGAGGAGAGGAGAGGAGAGGAGAGGAGAGGAGAGGAGAGGGGTGGGAAGGAGAAGAGGAAGAGGGGAAGGAGAAGAGGAAGAGGGGTGGGAAGGGGAAGAGGAAAAGGGGAAGAAGAAGAGGAAGAGGGAATGGGGGATAGAAGAGAGAGAACGAGAAAGAGACAAAGAGAAAGACAAATAAAAAGAAAGGGAGAGAAAAAGAAAAAGAAGGAGAGAGAGAGAGAGAGAGAGAGAGAGAGAGAGAGAGAGAGAGAGAGAGAGAGAGAGAGAGAGAGAGAGAGAGAGAGAGAGAGAGAGAAAGGGCAGATAAGAGAGACAAGGAGGAGTAGAAGAGGGAGAGCAAAGAGAGAAGGGAGAGGGGAGAGAGACAGAGGAGAGAGGCCGTGTAGGCAGAGGCAGAGACCTCTCCCCTTCGTCCCATCACGGTCGAGGACCACTTGTAGCTCTCTCCGCCGCAACACTAAACACGGAGATCTCTTTCAGAGAGGCCCAGGTGTACACACGCACACACACGCATACATGCCCACGCACATGAACTAATACACACAAACGTCCATGTCCCCCATTTGTTCTTAATATCCACGTTACCTGTTCAGTCCGACTACACACATACTCGTTTACTCTCGCTGTGTGTGGCTGTGTCTGTATGTCAGTGTGTCTTTAACTCTGACTCTCTTCCACAAATTTGGAATACCTTTAGCAAAAGTTCGCCGCTTAGTCATACTCATTCAGCCATAACATCTTTCTATACCAAAGTTTGATAATTCCCTGGATAATTGCACATTATGACGAACTTCCATTCTCTCTCTCTCTTTCTCTTTCTCTTTCTTTTTCTATCTTTCTTTCTTTCTCTCTCTCTCTCTCTTTCTTTCTCTTTCTCCTTTTCTCTCTCTTTTCTTTCTCTTTCTCTCTCTCTCTCTCTTTTCTTTCTCTTTCTCTTTCACTTTCTCTCTATTTCTGTGTGTGTGTAGGGGGGGGAGGGGGTAAAACAAAATGAAAATGAAAACTGGCGAGTCTGCACGTGCACGTGCGCGCGCTCCTCTGTTTCTCTTAAAGCTCCACACACACTCCTCCATCCGGTCTCCATCGCACAGTTAAAGGTTACTAGACTTCCTACAGAAAGGAAGGCGCGACTTGCAGATACGGGGAGAGTGACACACAATACCCGACCTAACGTTCTAACCAGACGTCTACTTGCGTGATACTCGTGCATGTTGTTCTAACTTAGGACTAACCATTCTGACGTCACCCGAGCCCCGAGCCCCGCGCTAATTAACAGGACGCCGAGGTGAATGGAAAGAAAGGGTCGCCGCAATCAAAGCCTCCTGATTGGCCAGCGGTGTGGTGGGTGTGCACGCGGCAGGGGATGAAGGCACGGGGGCACCAGACACAGGCTTGGTACGTACGAGTGAAGAAGCCTTACCCGGCGTCGTCGTAGGAGTGAAGGCGGGGTAAGACGGAAGAGGAGGGATTGGGGGGAATAGGGGAGGAGGAAAGGGGGGAGGGGGAAGGAGAAAGGGAGGGGAGGAGCGTGGGGAGGGGGATGATGGAAGGTGGGGGAAGAAGGAAGGGAGAGGGGCAATTAAAGAAAGGGAGAGGAGGGAAGATTGAAGTGGGAGAGGGACAAGGGGGAGGTAGAGGGAAGGGGTGGTGGAGGGGCAAGGAGAGAAAGAGCTAAAGAATACTAAATAAGGAATCGCAGCCTACTGGGATGAAGACGAAAAGATTTCTTCTTCTTTTCTTCTTTTCGTTTAGACGGCGAAGAAATAACATCACTTTCTAAGTATGTCCATTAAAATATCTCAGTGCGGAGAAACGAGGAAGGACGAACGGGAAAAGGATAGCGGACCGAATGATAAGAATAAATAAATAAATAAATAAAGAGCAAGGCAGGTCGCGATACGTCTCGAAGGGCCACGGGAGTGTAGGCCATCCTGAGGCACCATTTTGTCGAGGGGCGGAAGTCCCCGTGAACAGTACTCATCGATTTTCCCGCGGGGTAATATAGTCCCCGAATAAGGATCTGCCATCCGCCCTTTCCTCGCCCGCCGCCCGCCGCCCGCCGCCTGCCGCCCGCAGCCCTCCACATCCACCTCCCCACCATCCACTTCTTTCTCTCTAACCATTCCCCACCCGCTTCCTTTTCACATCCTCCTCTTCACCGTCCACATCTAGCTCACCGCCGTTTCCCGGCCGGCCGCCTTCCACATCCACCTCTCACTTTTCCACAACCAGCCCTCCCTCCTTTCCCCGCCTGCCGCCTTCCACATCCACCTCTCAATTTTCCACAACCACCCCTCCACCCTTTCCTCGCCCGCCGCCCTTTCACATCCACTTCTCCACCCTCCGCCCTTTCCATGCCAGTCACAGTTAACCGCAAGCAGCAGCCCACATCCAAGCAAAACCTCCATCCACACCGCTATCGAACTTCCCCTTCAGTTCACACGAAGACTTCTTCCGAACCTCTCAGGCAAATATCTCAAGGATCGATTCGTCACGTGACTTTCGAACCCATTCATTCGTGGTTTACTGGCGTGCGTACTCACGGATTCACCGCCTTTGCTTTTGGGCATCGCCTCGCCAACACTAACCTGTAGGAAGAGAGGAAAATAAAATCAGACCGAGTCGGTTACTCATTCTACCTGTGTGTGTATCTATCTGTCTGTCTGTCTGTCTGTCTGTCTGTCTGTCACTGTGTTTTCGCCACATCATTTAATGTTATCTTATAATCAAATGCACCGGCATCTACATGCAAGCAACTTCCCGCTCAAAATACACCCACAGTTCAAAGCTATCGACAAACAATATAAAAACAAGGAAATCGCAAAACAGAAACAAAAAGGCAGATACCGGGAGGAAAAAGAGAGCGTCCCTCATAGCTCACAATCTCCTCTGAATGTATAACACATACACAAGACTCACGCCGGCAAAATCTAATTTGCATAATGCCGCTCAGGACAATAGACGGAAACTATCTAGCATTTTCTGATTAGAACCCATTTTGACTGGGGTCTGGGGTGCCTGCACGCTTGCGAGAGCACACTCAACACATGAACGGTCTGCCTAGTATGTAACTGGGAGTTTTATGCAAATAAGCTGGAAAATGCACATACGCCGGTTATGTTCCTTGCCTATATTTCTCTTTACTTCGATTTGAAAGAGAAAGAATGAACGAAAAGGGGGAGAGAAAGAGGGAGAGGGAGAGGGAGAGGGAGTGGGAGGGGGAGGGGGGGGGGGGGGGGGGGGGGGGGGGGGGGGGGGGGGGGGGGGGGGGGGGGGGGGGGGGGGGGAGGGGGGGAGGGGGGGGGGGGGAGGGAGAGGGGGAGAGGGAGTGGGAGTGGGAGTGGGAGTGGGAGTGGGAGTGGGAGTGGGAGTGTGAGTGTGAGTGTGAGTGTGAGAGGGAGAGGGAATAGGATAGGGAGAGGGAGAGAAGGTAAGGGGGAGGGGAGGGGGAGGGGAGGGGGAGAGGAGGAGAAGGGAGAGGGAGAAGGGGGGAAGGGAAGGGGGAGGGTGGTGGAGAAGGGGAGAGGGAAAGGAAAGGGAGAAAGATAGAGAGAAAGAAAGAGAGAAAGAGACTACAGAAAGGAAAAAAGAAAACATTTACGGCGAAAGAAGCAAAACGCGCAGAAAGAGAGAAGAGCAGAAGACAAAGGAGCAGCGACAGAGCTTAGTCGATTGGAGTCCACCAAGTTAAACACGACGAACCAATCAATCACGCTCCCCTCAACCCTCAACCCTCAACCCTTCACGCTCTTCCCCTCAACTCTCCAATCTAAATTCTCAGTCACCCTCAACCCTTCACCCTGCGCAAGAGGGAGTATGCACATGTTGCGACAGTCACCTTCAACCCTTCATCCTCAATCTTTCAGTTCCTCTCAACTTTCAAACCTCAGTCACCCTCAATCCTCCACCCTGAATTGCCAGTCACACTCAATCGCCCTCTCCCTGCGCACGAGAGACAGCACATTCCGCCAGTCACCTTCAACCCTCCGCTCTCGATCCGTTCCAGTCCCTCTACAACCCCTTCGACCTGCACTAGGGAGAGTGCATGTTCCGAGGAGAGTGTTGCAGAGGCCAAGCAAGCGAGGCGATAACCCTTGCATAAATCTGCGGACGCGAGTACTGGCACTCCGCTCTATGGTCGCGCGCCATCAATATTACAGAAGGGGATACTGCGTTCCGTTGGGCGAGACGCTGTTCAAGGCACTGTTCAAAATCACTCCTGTTGTTGGGCGATTCTCGGTCTCCTCGCTCCTCGGCTGATTAAAGGGATGAGTGGATGGATGTTCGGTTGAGTTTAAAGCTAGTTGCAGTCGATGCGCGGAGAAGTTGAAATGCATTTGGAGCGGATGTATGAATGGAAAAAGGACATCTCAATGCGACAATATGACTGGTTGGCTATGAGTTGCTATACTTGCTAGTAAATACTTGCTAGTAAATACCCACTCCAACGCTTGTGCTACGATACCCTTTCCCAACAACACCCTGGCCTCCAAATCTGTATCTATTCTTTCAGCTAAACGTTTTGTAAACATTCGGTCCGTTTTCAAAATATATGATTTGAACACCGTCCGCATCACCGTCCTAACACAAAACATTTCCGCCACATCCGACCCTTTTTGTTTACACGCAAAAGTTATGATTTACACGTTTTCCTCTTGCCTTTACACAAAAACAATTTAATCCAGACACTGCAATTCCAGCGACCTGACCAAAGCCTTTTTCGCCTCAACGACTCCATTTGGATTAAAACATTTTCGGCTCAACGTCCTGTCCTTGTCGCCACCTCGCGACTCCAGCCACCGCCTCTTCCAGCCTCATTCTCCTTCATCTGTTGTTGCTTTTTCTTCTTATTATTATTATTATTATTCCACCTCTACCTCTACCTCTACCTCTACCTCTACCTCTACCTCCATCTTCATCTTCATCTTCACCTCCACCTCAGCCTCCACCTCCACCTCCACCTCCACCTCAGCCTCCACCTCTCCCTATCACTCGCACTTTTTGACACGTGCGCGAAGATTTGCGACCCCGTATGACAGCCGCGGCACCCCGTCCATCCTGGGAGTCATGCGGGAACTTCTTCCTTTGCCTTTTTCCTCCCTCCCTCCATCTCTCTTCGTGTCTCTTCCATTCCCTTCCCTTCTACATTTTCTTCCATTTCCCCTCTTGCCTTCTCTCTTACATCTCGAATAACGCCCCACTTTCTCCCCTCTCCTTTTCTCATCTTCACCCTCTCCTTTCTCTCCCTCTTTACTCTTCATTGTCTCCTTGCCCTTATCCACTCTCTCCCTCTCCTTCTCCCCATTTTCTCCCTTTCCCCCTCCCTATTTTCATTCTCTTCCTCTCTTCTTGCTCTTGCTTTGCTCTCTCTCTCTCTCTTTCTCTTTCTCTTTCTCTTTCTCTTTCTCTTTCTCTTTCTCTTTCTCTTTCTCTTTCTCTTTCTCTTTCTCTTTCTCTTTCTCTTTCTCTTTCCCTTTCCCTCTCCCTCTCCCTCTCCCTCTCCCTCTCCCTCTCCCTTTCCCTTTTTCTTTTTCTCTTTCTCTCCCTCCCCCTCCCCATTCTCTCTCTCCCTACACCCCTTCTCCGAACACGCCCTTAAACTACTTCCCCGGGTGTCCCAATCCGCGAATCGCATGCGGGCATCAGGTGTCCGTCGCTTGACCCGGGTAAGTGAGACACACACAAGCCGCGACCCGACCAGGATACGGTTACCGACCGGACGATCGCCAGGCCTGGGGGGTGGGGGTAAGTGAGAGGGAAGGGGGTGAGTGAGGGGGAGGGGGAGGGGGAGGTGGGGT
>BOPN01002484.1:154232-156732 GCA_017312705.2 Penaeus japonicus
CGTTTCTCAGACATCAAACTGTCAAGACTTTGCGCTTTCATAAGCCCTTGGAAATAAACAATCCCAATAAGGATTAAGTAGACCCCCTGACGTCAAGCCTCGCAAACCAGCATGTTTTTAGCAGACTTCCCGCTTCTTTTGTTGTTTTTCTGCTCTTGCTTTCAATATATTTTTCAATGAATCACCAAGGGGCGACATCAAAGGCACGTTTCTCGCCAACAGGTACCGGCGGCGCGGGTCTTCCTTTAACCACTGGCAGCGAGATGGAACAAATTAATTCAGTGGGCGGAGGAAGCAGTGCGTTAGGGCGCCCGACAGCCTCACACCCCTCATTTTCGCCTGTCTCATTATCCCTTTGTGTGTTTCCTTAATGGCATAACGCCCTCCCCTACCCCCTACCCCCTACCCCCTACCCCCCATCCCCGGCACCGTCACTCACGTTTGTTTACGACACTAGAAATGCGCTTTCCCGCCTCGCTGTAGCAATAGCGAGCGACAGCGACGACGGAGGAAGCCTTCGCGGTTAATAATGACGCGATCTAAGTGCGGTCATTAGGAGAGAGTAGTCACAACCACGACGCGAGTGTTGTGGTACTGCGTATTCTGAAGTATCAGGCGACACCAATTCGGCACATAATTAACAGCAAAAAGTGATATAAAAGTCATGGAGCGATGACAGTACTTCCGCAAATGCTGTGGTGTTATGACTGACACGTCTTGCAGACTCGCCCCAACCGTCGCGTGGGTGCCATAAAAAGGAAAAAAAAAATACTACAGCTCTTTAATGACGCAACTTCACCTGGCTTCCGACCTCCTCCCCTCCGCCTCACGTGATGCCGGCGCCACCTTTTTATTCGTGTTCCCTTTGTCGGTTCCTTTGTGTTTCTTCTGCTCTCGTTTTCTCTTCTTTCTCTCGCTCTTTCTCCACCTTCCTCTATCTCTCTCTCTTTTTCTCTCTCTACCCTAACCTGAAGTCTCCAAACACTTTCCCGACATACTACCTCCCACCCCTGCCTTAAAATAACCCAAAAAAGTCACCTCAACACTAAACATCTCTCACTCACACGTCCACCCAAATCCTCGTCCTCATAACACATACTCACGACCCCAGCGTCGGCCCGAGTGCCACCTCAAGGATAATAAAGGCAGTATTATCCCCCCTCCCTACACCCCCCCCACACATACACATATACACATACAGACATCCTTCTCGACCCCCCCCCCTCCCCACACACACACACATCCCTCTCGATCCTCGCTGCCCGTTCCCTGACGCCTTAATCACCTATAAGAAAACCCACAAGACCTTTATAAAGCCCCACAAGCTTACGAGACGAGGAGAGCCGTCCTCCCCCTCCCCCTCTCCCTCCCCCTACCAGCCCTCCTTCATCCCACTCCTTAAGGGAGACTGTGCCACTTCCTAGACGACAATGTCACCGAACACAAATACCTTCTTTAGCGTTCTAGGATGCTGCTCGTGTATCCTTTTCGAACCTTCCAAAGGGGAACGAAGTGACGTGACAGTGGCACAAGTCCATCCGTTTCGTGTTTCATTCAGTGTTTCGTCAGTTTGCAAAAGTTAGGTTCTTTGCTAGGCTTGGGAATTTTCTAGGTCGAGCTTAAGAAGTTTTATCGGGGAATACCCCAAGTAATAAACAATTTTGTCATATATTTAGCAGGATCTTGAAAAAGGGAATGCAAATTAAATACACTTCAACTGCCTCTATATTCAAGCATTATCTTAAATAGCAATATACTTTTATATAGTAACTGATTCCGTAAGTATGCAAATACTTTACAATAACTTTGTTAATACACAAGTACTAAATTAATAACTCCCGTGGTTTAAAATCCCTTTACCAATCTTATACACAATGATCCTTCATTCTGAAACAATCACAATAACAGCTTTACTCCGTCTAGACTACACGACGCCCGCCTAATCAAGTCATTTCCGTGATGCAAAAACAATGATCCGAGAGACAGTGGAAACAACCCGCCTCGTTACCATAGAAGGCCACACTGCTTTCGTTTTAACAGAATGTTTATAAACAAATAACTAACCCCTACAAGCGAGGTGTTTCTTCTTTGATCATTGAAGTCTATGGTTACGCTCGAAGACTTCCAAAGGGGGAGGGACGTCTTAAGTGTGTGACCATAAAGTCTCTTGAAATATGGGCCTCCCTTAATGAGACGCCGTCTACAAAGTGACTTTACAGGAAGGAAGGTAAACAACGAAGTTAAGGCTTCATAATGAAAGTCTGAGATGGAGGGGAACGCATCTATTCTCTGCTTAATGTTCAAAGATTTATTTCCACCTACGAACCCTATTCCTAGACCCTGTTTTATACTGCACATACATATCCACTATATATGTGCACACAATAAATATAAATTAAAGCTTTTGTTGAAATGTCTCCTGGTCCATATTTACGCATACGAACTGCATAATCATTTGCCTTGCCTTTGTACGCTGGCGAGGGTTAATTGAGAGTTTGTG
>BOPN01002484.1:161732-199232 GCA_017312705.2 Penaeus japonicus
GAGCATCCACCATCTAATTACCAAATAAACAAATAAAACTGTTAACATAGAGATTGCAGATATACGATTCCGGATTGATAACGTTACGAAACCATATCAACATCTACATCATGGTAAGGTCATTGGCTCTTATGACATGAGATTTCATTAGACCTTGATAATAACTGTCAATTATTAAAGCTAGCGAATACTTTCACATTTTCTTTGAGTATGTTTTCAAATAATGATCATGTTTCAACACAGAAGGAATTCGTTGAAGTAGTAGAAACAATAATGATATTCTAAGTAAACTGAGAGAACTGTCACCTTTCAGGCAAGCGTGACTTCTAGAAATTAGCCTCGAGCGAACGACCTCCGAAGCTGGGTCACGGGCCTCATATCCACCGCTCCATTCACACCCTCACGCCCGTGACTATCCAAGTCCGAGATGTAAGGTTGACCAGTAGAATCCAGTCCGACGATGACTGGGTAATCCCGCTTACATCATCTCGCCAACCGAGATCCCGAGTCCTTAATCCCCGGCAATGCGTCATGCGGAGGAGCAGGTTCCTCGGCGGCGTCGGACGAACGTGGATCAACTCACCTGGGATGAGGCGGCGAGGCGGAAGCGCTCGAGAAGAGGGAGAACCTGCGGATCTTGAGCGGCACCCTCATCCTGCCTGTCTTCCCTGTCGCTTGTCTCGCGCACTCCCCTCGGCCGCCCTCGGCCACCTTCGGTCACTCACCCCTCGCTCTCCTGTCCTTGGCCGTGGTCAACAGCAGTCAGGAGGGGAGCGAGTTGAAAAGGTCAGCAATGAGGTGAGGGAAGGAGGGGGCGAAGGGGGGCTGGCGTGCGCGTGGAGGGTGCTACAGGTGACAGTATCCAGGCGTCACTCGCGCTACACATGGTCCCCAGCGAGCCGGGGCTTCACCATTAGGATTAAAACAAACACTTTGTTCAATGTTTTAACACCTCACTTCTCTTGGGGATCTTGTTTCGTTCATCACAGAGCCTGCGTACGTCTTAGGCCTACTGATGGATCTCGCACTGACATTCTGCTACCGTGAAACCGATGATTTCAAGTTAAGCAAAGTGGGATAAATCACATTGAATCCGATATCATTCTTTCATCCAGACGTACTCATTCATTAACGTATCCACAAAGTTACAATAAATTCCACAAAAATCCCCCTTCACAAATCCCCCCTCCCGCTCCCGTCACCAACGCGAGCAAGACGTCGAGAGCAGTGTCCGTCCGTCCGTCCGTGGCACCGAGCTGGCGACAATACAGCCCCCTGTCTGCCTGCTCGCTCAACGACTCACTGACACCGGTGCCACCGTCCCGAGGCACCGCCCATCACGCGACCAGCACCGCTCGCGCCCACACAGACGTCGCCACAAATCTCGTGTGGGAATGTCACCCGCGCTTCACACGCCCTTCAGGAAGACGTAGACGAAGGGAGAGGAGACGAGAGGAAATGAGAGGGGAGGTGAGATAAAGGGAGGGGAGGAGGAGTGAGGTGAGGAAAGGAGAAGAGAGAATTCAGATTTCTCATTATTTACTATCGCAATCTCGGATTCATACACTTGACACGCTACAGCATATAACACCTGTCCTGCCTTATAGTCAATGGCGCAGATGGAGACGGAGATACAATAAATACAACACTGTAGAGACCGTGCGAGAATTGAGAGAATAAGAAGAAAGATGACGAGAAGACAGAAACAAAATTCATTGGACAAGCGGGGAAAATGAGGATGAAATGAAATGAAGACGAAGATAAACTGATGTTGGCAAAGACGCAGGAAGGATGTTATGTCTCACCCCCTCCCCCCTCTCCGCGCCACAAGTTTTTCCTCCTCCCACACATACGCCTGTATATTGGATGTAGGATCCTTCATCTAGCTATATCGACGACGCCTCTTGATTTCATCTGGCGCTCCAACAGGAGTTCTTCTCTTTCTTCTTCCCTCCCTTCTTCTTCTTCATTATCATCATCCTTCCCTTCCCTCATTTCCACCCTCCAACTATTCCTCCCCCCCCCCTCTTCCCGACTTCCTTGCCTTGCTCGTTCTTTGCCCCCCCCCCCCCTCTATTCATCTTCATCTTCATCTTCCTCTTCCTCTTCCCTCCTCCCTCTCCCTCTTCCCGCGTCGTGACAAGTGACCACCAACTCGCTGACGCAAGATGGACAAAATGTCACATGAATTCCTCAACATCAACACCCATCCCTCCCTTCTGGCCCTTGCCCTTCCCCTTCCCCTTCCCCTTCCCCTTCCGGTAGCCTAACCTCCCACCACTACCACCGCCGATCAATTGCCCACTTCCAAGCCCACCTCTCGCCCACAAAAAGAGCGAGAGCAAGAGCGAGCGAGAGAGAGAGAGAGAGAGAGAGAGAGAGAGAGAGGGAGAGAGAGAGAGAGAGAGAGAGAGAGAGAGAGAGAGAGAGAGAGAGAGAGAGAGAGAGAGAGAGAGAGAGAGAGAGAGAGAGAGAGAGAGAGGGGGGGGGGGGAAGACGAGGAGGGAAGAATGGAAGGGGAGAGCATAAGAATGGAAGGGGAGAGGGGAAGTGGGGAAGAGGGGGTGAAGGGAAGAATGGAATGCGGAGAGAGAACGAGGGGAAGGAGGAGGGGAAGGAAGTCCTTGCAACAGCTGATTTACCTGCTGTGCCACTGCTCCTTGTTAGACAATCCGGCCACCTATTATCATCCGTCCTTCTGAAGTATTACATATGACGCATCCCAGACGACTGCCAGGCCCCCCCCCTCCCCCACCCCAGACCCATATCCACCCTTCGCTTTTTCTATACATCCCCTTCCTAGTTTCCACTCCTCGTCCACTCTTAGATCCAAGGTGAAAATAGCCTCAAATTCCATCTTGGAAGTCTTACATCTTCAACACAAATAGCTGAGGAAAACGGAACACAACTATGTATGGTTTCATGTTATGGAAGATATATTGGACAAACTCTGGTTAAGGATAATAAAACAAAATATAACGCCGATAAACATACAAAAACATACACTAACAACGAAAATCCGAATTCAGTTACTTAG
Source organism: Penaeus japonicus (assembly GCA_017312705.2). Lineage (NCBI taxonomy): Eukaryota > Metazoa > Arthropoda > Malacostraca > Decapoda > Penaeidae > Penaeus > Penaeus japonicus. The sequence continues at coordinate 164,770 of BOPN01002484.1, forward strand.
TATCTTTCTGTCTCTGTCTCTGTCTCTGTCTGTCTGCATGTCTCACTCACCTACTCACTCACTCACTCACTCACTCATTCACTCACTCACACATATATATACAAATGCATATAAATATATGGTTAGCATAACGTACCGAAGGATCCGGTTGATATTAATGAATTATTCTACAATAAAGATTTATCCCCTTTCTTAATTAAGTCACCACGTGTTCGTGCTGATTACCCTGGAATTTGTTATGTCAAACAAGACACAAACAATTAAACAGCGCAAGGATTTTTTATCATGATCATTACCTCGCGATCAAGGCATTATGCAACAACTTGCTCTTCTGAATAATTTTACCTTAAAAGTCAGAGTGATGTCACGCACATCAAACGCTTCATAAACCTGATCTTTATATACCGTCATGCTTGCCCCTATTCATCTGCCTTCGAGGAAAACGGGAGGTTGTTTACACGGTTTCCAAAATGCGTTGAAAACATTAGGGTAATGGCCCATAAAACTGCAATGGAACTTGTGCAAATCATGCAAAGATCGAATTGCTTTCGGTACGATACGAAATTTTGTGCTGTATCCCCCCGCTTCTACTCCTGTCTTGCAATCAGTTTGTTTGTCTGTTTGCTTACAAATATCTACGATTATGCATCCTCGATCACCTTAGGATGCAACGCTCCTGCAAGCCAACCCTCTCATCGATTTTCAGCAAAACAATCTTCTTGACGTGACCGAGAGACGAATAGGAGTAATAATGAGAGTGTTCAGAGATGACTGACGGAAGGAACTCTGCTCGCGCCGTCATCCGTGTTTCCGCGCCTACCCACCGTGTCACAGTTTCACGCGACCACACTGCCTGACGCCCGAAAACACACTGCTAAATGGAGCGAGCTAAGACTGTACTGCGACTAAGCACCCAGTCGGTTTCCTCCACCTCACCCCCGACCCCATCTCCTGACTTTAGCGTTTTAATAAAGACTTCAATACTTCCTATTAGATCAATTCCTCTTATCTCTCTATGTTTGTCTGTCTATGTTTCTCTCCCACTTTATCAATTATCAGCTTACATCCACATTGAGATATTGAAAATGGAATACATTTTTGTGTTCGTGAGAGAGAGAGAGAGAGAGAGAGAGAGAGAGAGAGAGAGAGAGAGAGAGAGAGAGAGAGAGAGAGAGAGAGAGAGAGAGAGAGAGAGAGAGAGAGAGAGAGAGAGAGAGAGAGAGAGAAGAGAGAGAGAGAGAGAGAGAAAGAGAGAGAAAGAGAGAGAGAGAGAGAAAGAAAAAGGGAGAGAGAGAGAGAGAGAGAGAGAGAGAGAGAGAGAGAGAGAGAGAGAGAGAGAGAGAGAGAAAGAGAGAGATGGACAAGATATATATAGAAATAGAAATAGATAGAGATAGATAGAGAGAGAGAGAGCACAGCAGCGTTTCGGTCGACTTTCCCGAATGAGGCAATCTCTCTCCCTGCACGAGTCACGCCCTCCACTAATTACCGGCGCCCCTGTCCGTGCCGCTCACGTACGCACGGCCGTCAATCCAGCCCTCATCAGCCGCGTCACCCGCACCTGACCCACCCATGGCGGATCCTCTTGCTCCGCATCGCCTTCCGAGCAGAGCGACGAAGACAACATGCAAGCATCAGATTCACAAATGCTTTTCATTCTCTCATACTCTTATAATCATTACGTCCCAGGTGCATTCACGTCCATCTGGTCGTACTCGACGCCATACGGACGCTATGTTCATACCTGCTGCACTCGAGGGACAAAAAAGGTAATGTGATTCTACTACCCCCACCTTCTCCCCCCGCCCACCGCCCGCCCCCCACCCCCACTCCTGACCATCAACCGTGCCTGCTACCTCCATCTACCAACACAGGTTTACCATACACTGTTTACTCTGACCCCCCCCCCTCCTCCTACACTTTCCGACCTTCTTTCCCTCTTTTATCTCATCCTGTTATTGCCTCTCCTCGTCACTCGCTCCACTTCACCCACGCCTACACCTACGCCTACATTTATGTCTATGTCAATGCTTACGCCTACTGTGCCACAGCCGCAACCGTATTCTTTATTTTCTTTGATTTATTTCTCCTCTTCTCCTTTCTCCTCTCCTCTTAGATCAACACAAAGCTCTTCCCCAGATCATCATTAACATCAGATACTCGGGGATGTACGCCGGTGCGTGTGCGTTCTCCTCTCCCTCGTGTTTACAAACCCATAACGATCAGCCTGTAGTAAAAGTAACTCGAGATATCTCCCAGAGTTACATAACCCTGACCGCACTATATAGATGTGTTTTATTATTCCCTTCTCCAACCCCCAGCCCCTCCCCCTCCCCCTCCCCCTCCCCCTTTCCTCTACACACAAACAGGTAGAAAGCTTAGCTTGCCCGTCCACATCCGGGGGACGGTTATAATACGGGTGGGGGCGGGCGAAGGGGGAAGAGCAGGGAGGAGGGGGAAAGGGGAGGGGGGAAAGGGGAGGGGGAGGGGAAAAGGTAGGGGGGAGGAGGTTGGGGAAGGAGGAGGGAAGGAAGGAAGGGTGAAGAGAGAAGGGAAGGAAGACGGGAGAAGGGGGAAGAGGAGAAAGGCGGGGGAAGAGGAAATGTGAGGGAGGAGGGAAGAAAGGAAGGGTGAAGAGAGAAGGGAAGGAAGACGGGAGAAGGGGGAAGAGGAGAAAGGCGGGGGAAGAGGAAATGTGAGGGAGGAGGGAGAAAAAGGACGGGGAGGTAGGAGGGGGGAAGAGAGCAGGGGAAGGAAGGAGGGGCAAGTGAGAAGGGGAAGACGAAAGGGGGAGGGGGAGGGGGAAAGGAAGATAGCTGTTAACACGTCATCGCAATCCGGTCTTGCCCGAGGAGGTGTCGAAGAGGGGAAGAGGGGGGGGGGGGGGGGTTACATGCCTGGGGGAAGGTGTCCCATGGAGAATCCCATCGACACTCGAGAGGAAATAACACTCGACAGAGATTCTAATCAACATGTTTATCGCTCGTCGAAAGTCAGAATCAGAAAATCCTTTGAAGAGGGGAAAAGGGAGAGGAAAAAGGGAGGGTGGGAGGTGTGGAGGGCGAAGGGAAAGAGAGCTGGAAGCGCCCAGGGAGACACATCCGGCGCGAAGCAAGATTGAGCTCCCCTACGAAAGGGAGCTTTACGTAAGCCCCCCCTCCCCCTCTCCCCCCCTCCCCCCCCAAAAAAAAAGTAAGAAGACTGGACGGACGAGACGCACTGGACGCACACAGCAGCCAAGTAGAAAATGAAGGCAGCGAAGGAAGAAGCTCATTCCTGTGAATCAGTGTGTGTTGCCGAGATCGTGAGGCGGAGGATGTGGATAATAAAGGGAGAGTGTGGGTTCGGAGGGGACGCGGGGGGGGGGACGGGGAGGAGGAGGAGGAGGATGGGGAGTAGGAGGAGGAGGTGGGGAGGAGGGGGGACGGGGAGGATGAGGAGTGGGGGGTGGAGGAGGAGGAGGAGGAGGAGTGGGGAGGATGGGGAGTAGGAGGAGGAGGTGCAGAGGAGGGGGAGAAGGAGGTGCAGAGGAGGGGGAGGCGGAGGCGGAGGGGGAGGGGGAGGGGGAGGGGGGGGAAGGAGGAGGAGGAGAGAGGAGGGAAGAGAAAGAAGGAAGGATGAGAAAGAGGGAGAAGGGAGAAGAAGAAGGGAGGAGGGAAGAGGACAGAGGGGTGAAGGGAGAATGAGACACATTACAGGATGTCCGGCGCGGGTTGTTTGCAAGAGGTGCTCGCGTCACCGTGACACCATGGAACACACCCTACGACGAAGATTATCAAAAACATTAAACCAAAACTCTCCATTTAGTGACGCATATCAGTGTCATCTATACAACCATATAATAATATAAGACGTCAAAGAAGTTGGTAAACATAAAAGCAATCAACTTCTCTTGCGACATCACCGCCAGCGATCCAAGCATTGCACAAGAGAAATAAGAGCATCACTTGTCAAGTGCTCCCTTCGAATTACTACTTCCAAGACATTGTAACCGCTGCCATCTGGACCGCTCGGCGCCGCTACTTATTTCATTGCGGTTACCACATGACGGAGGGTCTTTCTCTGCGCCTCTCCGCGTAAAACAAAACAAAAAAACAAGCCAGGGAAGAGACGCCATCCATCGAACACCTATATGGAGCGCCATCGCAGACAAAAAAAAAAAAAATAATAATAATAATAAAAATAATAAAACGTAAGAAGATAACATCATCTGTTGATATCCACAAAATCATAATCTTCGCCGCCCTGTTTCTTGGCCGGACGTTGGGCTCGTGCGCTGGATGGGCGCGAGGGGCGTCGCAGCGCGGAAGTACACTGCACTGACTCCGCCGTCCAAATGTGGAGACGATTTCCGTTGTTCGAAATGTCTTCTTGAATGTCCTTGCATGATACTCGCTCGGTTAATATTACTATGTGGATGAATATGATACCAAAAACAACAAAAGTAATAATAGCATTGGTAACAACCACAGTAAGAAAACAAAATCTTGCAACTATAATACAAATACTGGCAGCCATCATCAATAATGCAGAAACCAACAAAACGCGCACACCCAACAGTGGCCGAAGCGCCAGCCGAGCTGTCCCACGTGCCCGTCCCCCGAGGAAGGAGCAAGATGACCCTTCGAGTGGCGGTGACCCTCTCGAGACAACATGGCCGCCACAGGACGTGCCCAAGTGTCATGCGGATGCGACTGGTTGAGGGAGACGTTATCTGGCCTCGAGTGATGATGACGGGTTCGGTCCGCCCTCATGCTCGCGCTTCCGCCCACAGCCCGCGCCCTTCCCCTCCCCCCGCCCTTCCCTCGGATCCCGATACCCACATGCCCTCAAACGAAACTTGTTTGTTTGTCGCTGCCATGACTCGTAGAATGTTCACACGCTGCGCTATGCTACGTCACGCTCGTAAATACCCGCCTCTTGCTTATCGCATCGAAAGTATCACAGGCAAACAGGTAAATGTTATTTGAGTACAGAGATAAACAACATCTAGCCACAAGTAAATGCGCTCTGACTTCTACCCTAAAATAAAAGTACATCTAAAGGAACGCAACTAAACATCGAAATGACCACTCCTGAATATGTGCATCGCCATAACTGAACACCTAAACTAACGCAAATGAACAGCAAAGCCAACACAGCCGAATCTCAACGTTGACCCAAACGTCTAAACACCTAATTCAACGCAATTGCTCCCACACACCTATCAACACGCCAAAAATCCTCCACCAAAGGACAGGGTCATTTACATACGTAATTATGCAAATGCAGCATACACACAGAAAAGACTAAAAACGAAAATAAAAAAGGCAAGAGAGGAGTTCGCCGTCGTACAAGCCAACACATGCCTAGATTTACAAGGATTCGCCGTTCCTTATAGAGCCACAGAAGGCGCTGGCGAAGGCCTAGTAGTGGTAATGACTGGTGACCCTCGGACCCCGCTCGGATTATGATAGGCTTTTACTACGGCCTCGCCTCGGCCGGCCAGAGGTGCCCCGGCGGATGCAGCGAGGGCGACAGATGATTTACGGCTACCCTGATGAATTTCTTCCGGCTATGGTGGAAGATTCTAGGTATTGTGGTGATGATTGTGTGGTGGCGGTGATGAGGATCTGATGGCTTAACGAGAACTAGGGAGAGTGACGAGGGACCGTGAATCAGTGTTGCCAGGTGCAGGTCCGCCCTGGTGTGCGGTGGCGGCGGTGATGGACGGCTGGAAGTGGAGTCACGGGTCCTGGTAATAATGATGGAACAAAGCAGCCCCATCTCGTTGAAAGACTGAGAGGAGCGCTCTATTTTACTCTAGGAGAGATTTTCCATCTATAATTAAATTCTAACTACGGGGGCCTTTGATTCTAGCGAATAAATAATATCGCATTCAAATTATTCAAAACTACTTTAAGGTATCTCACCTGCCTCCACCCATTACGTCCTTTGTTCTTACGAAAATCTCACTCAGAGAAGCCAACATCCGCACAGGAGAGATAGCCTCAAAAGGACATTTTCTATTTATGCCAGCGCTTGACACTACGACCGCTCTATGTCAACAAAAATCAAAGCCAAACCTTCCCCTCATATAGGTCATAACATATTCATCTGTAAATAAATCCTACACATCAATCTATTGATCCTGAACTGCCCCCAACAGTCAGCACACACGAAGGTTACATCGACGAACACCTTGACATCTATGTTCTAAACCAAACAAGACAACCATATTTCTTAGACTTAAGAGTTCAGTTATGTAAGTAATACACGTGTATGGGTTCCCAATGTCAAGGCGTTCGAAGGGCCACGTGTGATTGTGCTACTGAAATGAGGATGGATGGGGTCGTGGGGTCAAGGACGCGTTTGGATCGAGGGATGGTGTCGAAGAAAGTATGGTGAAGGCAGTGCTGCCGCCAAGATAATGACATGAATAAATTGAATGAGCTAGGAGGTGACTGAGCGCGGGGACAGTGTAAAAAGATGCGAGAATTTTGCAATATGACAGCAGTGACGAGATGGCGTTTCGCTGCCTCGTTTCCGGTGAGAGCTGGGCAGAGAAGGGTAACAGATCCTCTCCAAGTGATCGCCTTATGTCACGAGAGATTCTCAGAGGAGGGGGGGGGAGTGGGAAAGAGAGGAGGAGGGGAAGGGGCGAGGAGAGTCTCCTCTACTTGATCTCTGTGTTTACTACAAGGGTTTCCACTACTTCAGAGGCTCTGGACATGGGGTGTGGTATGAGCGGAGAGCAATAGAGGTAGAGCGGGTAATACATCAGGTGAGGTCGTGTTGTGGGCGTGGATGAGAGGAGGGCGTGGACGAGAGGTAGGCGGCTTCAGGCTGGAAGAGGAAATTGACGTGGGCGCTATTTGGGCGGTGTATACGTGACACGAGCGTGTTTACAGGAGAACTACATCCTGGTAGGGGCTCACAAGGGCACTGTAAACAAGTGGAGGAGCCCCGCTGCCGCTTGATACATGATAAAGAACAAAGAACGCCCGACACTTTTCCCGGAAGAACGTAAGGGGGGGGGGGGGCGTGAACTTCGAACTTGTAAATTACACTCATTAATTTTCGTTGTCTAGATAAACATACAGAAATACACATATTAACAAACGCGCTCAGATACATGACTACACATTTAGCAGCATACCACGTCTTGGGACCATGTCCACAAGTCGTCCTCCTGAGAGACATAACTGCCCCAGAGACATTCCATCCAGCAAAAATGCTGACTCTTTGGGCATTACCCCTTCCGTTCCCGTGGACGATGCCCATCTTAATGACTAGCATTAGTTGGGTGGCATATCGGTGGGCCAACTATGCCAAGGCCTCACACCTAAGATGCAGCCATTACTAAGATCTTGAAGTTATTATTAAGATAGCGTACCAAAACATTTTAGACCTGGAACACTAACGCAGTTTCCATTATTCATACTATAGTCCAAAAGAAACCCAAAATTTCCCTTAACATCCATATTCCACCGCAATTCCACAGTAACAATAACCCAAACAAGCACTGCGAATCCAGCCACAAGCACATCTCGTATCACCCTCGATGCTTGCAGTCGAGCGGACACGTCACTCACTCAGGCCGCCCCAACCGAACGCAACTCCCGACTTGGCCTTCTCAACGGCGATAAGGTCTCCCAGTGTAAACATTATGATGGAAGACACAAGCGTAGCGGGCCGTCTTGGCGGGGATCCAACACCCAGGGGGCCTATGTATGTGCGTGTGTGTGCGTATCACTGTGTGTGCGTATTCTGCAACGCTCCTGCTGACCACTGCAGAGCTGGGTCACTGCACCTGGGCCACTATCTCGGGATCTATTTCGGTAATCTATGTTTAATTTCAAACAGAAAAAAGACAGTATATATGAATGATAAAAAGCAATTAACATAAAAAATTAGACCGTAAAATATGAAAAGGAAAAAAATCAAATAAATACACAGTATGCATAAGTTAAGTAGGTAATGAGGTGCGTATGCAGTTAGTGATGTAAACAGGTTGCACGGAGTTGGGTGGGTGGGTTAGCTGGTCCATCTAACCCATCCACCCACCTCCATGCAGCCTGGAGGTGTTCACAGCCTTTAAATAGTCAGGAATACAATTTAGTGGGTGCGAGATGCGGAATTCGTTGGGTGTAGAAGTTACAGCAGCCTGTGCGTTATGCGTAGTAATAATTGTACTCATTGATATGACGCTTCTATTAATTTCAAATGCGTTTTTTTCCACACACGAAAAAATATAAAAACAAAAACAAACGTCAATAAACAAACGCATGAATTTGTTCCAGCTTTTTAGTGCACACAATTTCACTTGACGAAAAGTTATCGAGACCTTTCTATTGCTTCGAAGTCCTCAACAAAACACCCACCCACACACACACACACATAGACACAAACTGTCTCTTCATCCACACGTCGGCTTCGCTAATCATCGGGGAACATTTCCAAGCCAGGTTGTCTCCACCACCGCGCGCTCCTGCCTCCACCTCCTCACCTGACACACACTACACGCGTAACTGGCAGAGCTCCTGCTGCCTGCCCGCGCCTCTCTCTCCCTTCCTCCCTCCCGCTCTGGCTCCCTGACCACCCCTCCTTGCTCCCCCTCTCTCCCTATGACCACCTCTTCCCCTTGCATCCTGTCCCCCTGACCCCTCATCGTGTCACCCTGTCTACCTTTCCCTCCATTCCCGTCTCCCTGACCTGCACACTTTTTCTTCTATCAACCCGACTGTGGTTCCCTTCCACTCTACTACACGGCACCCTTTTCACTCTTCTCTCTCTCTCTCTCTCTCTCTATCTCTCTCTCTCTCTCTCTCTCTCTCTTTCTCTCTCTCTCTCTCTCTCCGCCCTCGCTTCCTGTTTCCCGTCGATCCCGCTCCTTTTCCCCAATCTGTCCTGTCGACCAAGCCTGCCTCCTCCCTCGGTCGTCTTACAATACCCATTTGCTATCGAGGCGAAGACCCACTTGAGAGCTTGGGGATGATTAGCTGAATACTCGTCCGACTGCCAACACTTCAAGTAATTATCATCAACCTGTCAACTTCATCAGTCATGTTCAACCTGTCAAGCGTATCTTCGCCTCGATAATAATAACAAAAAAGGAGTATATATACAAACTCGTTTGTTCACACACATACACACATTCCATCCGCCATACATCTGCACTTAGTTTTTACGGGGTTACTTAAAGAAAGACAAACTTCATTCTATTTGACACTTTCTGCTTCATCTCTGTTCCCTTCCATCATCCCATTTCTCTCTCTCTCTCTCCTTTTTCCAACGATCTTTCAGAGGCCTGCGCACCCGGCCCCCAGTGCACGAACAAGTCTCCTTGGTTTTTCTTCCTGTGCGTGCCAAAATTTTCGTCTTTTTTTCCCAACGCGACAGTACTCACTCTGCCTCCATCTCTGACCATGTTTTTGTCTGCCTGTTGCTCGCCCGCTCTAGCTCTCTCTATTCTCCCCCCCCCCCTTTCTCTCTCTCATCCACCCCCCTCCCCTCCCCCCTCTCTCTCTCCCCAAAAAGAAGATCATAGATTGGAATTCAAAACTCTCTCTCTCTCTCTCTCTCTTTCTCTCTCTCCTTCCACCCTTTCTTTTTCTTTTTTTTCTTTCTTTCTTTCTTTCTTTTTTTCTTTCTTTCTTTCTTTATCTATTTATTTATTTCCTTCTCTCCCTCCTTCCCTTCCTTCCTCTCTGCCCCTCCCTTCCTCCGTCCCTCCTTCCTTTTCTCCCTCCCTCTCGCCTCCGTCCCTCCCTCCCTCCGTCCAAAGCGAGGAACCGTCTGCGTTTGCGCCTACAGTGGCCCGCCTGTCGTTGCCTCGTTCCAGAACAAACTCGCTTGATGAATAATCAGGGCGAAGTTACCTCCATTAGTCCGGTTGAAGGCCGGCGCTGCTCTCCTGGAACCGCCAGAGAATGGGCAGAGGCGGGATATATACACAGATCCCGCCTAGACCGTTCGCCTCTTTAATTAAACCTGGAGAAAAAAAATCCTTAACCTTCCCATGCACACGAACAAAGCTATGGATGCCCCCACCCCCGTTCCCCATTTTTTTTATTCAATGTTTGTATCATTCGTATCAACTATTTTCTATTGTTTATACAGAAAGCATTCCCAAAGACCAAAGCCTAAATATCGTAATTAGATCTAGCAAACGAATCATAAAAAACTCTCATAAAAGGTCAATTCTCGAAATAAATGCTCGTAATCCCTAGATCTTCTGGAAGGCTTTCCCAATGTTCTCCTTCGCGGGATAATTCCTTCGAGCCGAGATCCGAGTCTGCTCCACCTGCTCCACCAGTCCCGTAGGTGGACGAAAGCAACACCCCGGCCCTTGGTGGATCGGCTGCCCTATAAGGATCGGGCGGAGAGCATCCACACTCGGGTGAGTCATGTAATCTATCCAGGTAAATCCAGGTAAACCGAAGTGAATCCCGGGAGAGCCGGGTAATCCAGGTCTTCTCTGAAAGTCCCCAAATGTGGAAGGCAAAAGTAAATTGCATCCCGCGTGTTTTGGGGGTAACAAAACTAAACAACCAGTAAACAATGCATGTGAGAAGATGAAATATAGATGTAACATAAGAAGAAAGATCATTCTTTTAGGGAAATCACACACCTTGGTTTTGAAAAAAAAGGTCCGTTAATATGACTCACAACAAATTCTTCCAGTGCCAAATTACCATCGCCTGACCTTCACAGCAAGGCCGTTTAACCGACCTTCATATCGAACACGTCTGGCCGCACTCGTCCACCAGGGAACCAGAGTCACACAGCCCCAGTAAAAAACAGCGACAGACACAAATACTTTTATACAGCCCAATTACACAGCGAATACCAGCAATAAAATCGGAGCTTACGGTCAGAAGGTTCTCTCTCCCGGCCGAGCCCCATGAAGCTCGTGGCCACGGTCACAATTAGCACAGGGAGCTCAGGGGCCGCTGTGCCTTGCCGCGAGCACCACACATGTCCAGCCAGGATAAAAACTGGCCACTGCTTGTCCTGAGCTGCAACAGGTATGCGAGCACAATGGCGCGGAGGGCTGGCTTTAGGTATCAATCTCGCTTTAATTTTTATTCTAACGAGGGTAAGATTAGTGCACGTGTTACAGGCATGTTCCTTTTAGGAGAATGACACTTTTTTAAATTATTATTATCATTATTTTTTTTATTTATATCCAACTCAAACCTTAATCTCTTTGAATTCAGGAATGCACGTTGAAATTATTGCGTCCTAAGTGCTCCATCAGCCCACCTTGGCACCCGCTCCCGCACAAAGGTATCATTACGTCAAAACGAACATTTCCGCCGAATCGGCAAAGGCCCAGACAGGAAGAGACAGGCGGGCACGTGATGCGTCCCGCCCTTAATGATCTGAGGCTGACTACCTGCTATGAATGATGCCTCCACAACACATAATAACAATCACATCCGCGACACACACCCGAATCAACTGGCCGGGATTCAAAATGCGTATTACATTACAAAATCACAAAATCCACATTACTCATTGGTGACTCTAACACGCATTGGCCATTACTCGAAATACCATTACCAAGAGACATGGGACTATATACATGGCTACATTCCGTGTATCCGATCGCCACTGCCTAACACAGCTGGTTCTACGTTCTCACATGAGCTAGGTAGTTCCCATATACTCGCTAGAGGGCACAGGTGGTATCGGGCCGCAAGTTACGTCCTAAACAAAGGTGGTACGCATTTGGTAGTGTGGCCAAGGTGGTACCGCAGTACCCGTGCGGATAATGAAAGATCGGGGCTGCAATTTGGCGGAACCTTGAGGCACAAGAAGCCTAATATAGCAAGTACGCCATATAGAGATATGAATGCCCGGCTGCCGAGAGTCAACTCGCTGGTTATGCCCAGGGTATTATGTGGTACCCTTGCCCTCCCCCACCTCACGCCATTCATTCCCGCCAGAATGAGAACATGTTTAGGCGTTAAGATCTTAATGGTGTCTCCTTTTAACTAGGGTGTACCATGAATTAAAGTCGGTATTAAGGGGCAACCTCCTCTGGGGTACTATGTTTGGATGTGCAAGTCTTCCTTCACTGTTTCTAGACTGTTTCTTAAATCATCAATCTCCATTCCCTTGAAAGTGGATAACTATCAACAATTCTGCAATATTTCAATTAAATATCACATCTATAAATGAAGTTATGATATGTTAACAATTTTCATTTTACTTCCTCTAACATCACTTCAAAATATAAACCGCATATGGGTAAGTGATATATAAAAAATATACGTTTTTAAAACACTCTCTGTGTACATAGGTATAACATAATTCATAAAAACTCTTATCGACGAATATAATACTTGTCATCTATAACTAATATTAAAACAAAAGGATTAAATATATGAGTTTACCCTTAGCTTGAAGAGGACTGATTCCGTTTTCTACGTACGTTCTACAACACTACAACAGAAAACTCCATATGACTAATACTATAGGGGTAACTAGTATAACTGGATGACAGGCATGGTACACAAATTTTGAATTTCTTTCCAACTTATTTCTGAAATAGAATTTTACTGACTATGATATCTCACCAGATTTTAGTCTATCTTTAAAGATGAGATATCTCAATTCAATGAATCGTTAATTTTTAAACTTCTATTTCACAAATATTTACTAAATGGAAACATGTCGGAATTAGAAGAGGAAAGAAAATAAAGAAGAGAGGAAATGGTAAGGGGGGAGAGGAGGGTAAGGTTGATGGAAAAGATAAAAGAGAAATGGGAATCGGGACGAGAAACGTCGTGGTAATATCTGGTTTAGAGAAACTTCGTGAAAAGGATGACACAGAAAAGGACAAAAAGAAGAAAAACAGATTAAACTAACTAGACTATAAGAAAAAAGAAAGACAAAGGTACAGAAAATAAAATAATAAGATATATACAATAAAAAAAATATCAAGCTCCAAAACGTTACAGAACTGAAAAAGTGGAAATAATAAGCCTACAGTTCTCATCTTACCACCTTCCCCGTGGACGTCGCCTGGTTAATCAATACCAACCTGCAAAAGAAAAAAAAGACGTTGTAAGGAATGTCACCATAAATGGAATTGGCATATTTCTAAAAGTGATCAGTATCCTAAAAGGAAAGAATTTTATATATATATACATATATATATATATATATATATATATATATATATATAGAGAGAGAGAGAGAGAGAGAGAGAGAGAGAGAGAGAGAGAGAGAGAGAGAGAGAGAGAGAGAGAGAGAGAGAGAGAGAGAGAGAGAGAGAGAGAGAGAGAGAGAGAGAGAGAGAGAGAGAGAGAGAGAGAGAGGTAAAGAGAAGGAAGAAGAAGAAAAAGAGGAAAGACAAGGAAATACGAGAGACGAGAGGAAAGAAAGAGGAGAGGAGAGGAGAGGTGAGAGGGAGTTACATATAGAGTGTGAAAGTAATATCAAACAGGAGCAAAAAAGAGCAAAAGAACTCTCAGAAGCTAATTAATTGATACGAGCATCTTAAGAGAACATTAGTCAATGAAACACGCCTGGGAGACCCGCCTGGACGTGTACCCAACCTGGTTTAAACACCGGATTACACACACCCCGGGGCCCCGCACCCCGTGACCTTCTTTGTTGATTTTACCTGCTGGGCGTCAGGAGCTTATCAAGCACTATTACACGACAGCCTGCGCTTGTAACCCTTCGAAAACTCACATAAAGCTTACTTCTTTCATTGTTACGAATGCCTTGTTATTATTATTATTATTATTATCATCATCATTATCATTTAGTACGAACAGGTCAAGTGAGGCGCTTGCAAACGTTCCCGGAACATTACGGGTTCTTGCCACAATGTAAACATTGCCTCGTCGCGCACTCGTGAGCCTACTCGGCGTGGAAATGTTGACACAGCTGTTTGGCGGTTCGCGCTCTCGCCCGCTCTATTTACACCTGCCTCGCTTGGCTGTGACTTCTCGTGCGTTCTCGTGTTGCTTTGCTTTCTAACCCTTCGCTCACTTCCTCCTTTCTGTCCTTTTCCTTCTTTCTTCCCTCCATGGTTTACTGTCCATCCTTCTCCCCTTTCTTACATATTTTCTTCTCCCTTTTTTCCTCTAAACGCGTGCAGGTTGTTTCTTCTTCTTTTTACTTACGCCCCCTTCTTCTGACCTGGTGGCCGAGCAGTCTAATTGATTAATAGTGACGCTGGTAATTCTTTTCTAATCTGTTTCCTGGCCCATATCATGATAGATTACATACTGCCGCTAACGGTATCACTTGCGGAATTCATTTGAGCGAGTAAGTGAGTGAGTGAGTGAGTGAGTGAGTGAGTGAGGGAAGGAGGGAGGGAGCGAGCGAGAAAGAGGGAAAGAGAGAGGGAGGGAGAGAGAGAGAGAGAGAGAGAGAGAGAGAGAGAGAGAGAGAGAGAGAGAGAGAGAGAGAGAGAGAGAGAGAGAGAGAGAGAGAGAGAGAGAGAGAGAGAGAGAGAGAGAGAGAGAGAGAGAGAGAGGGAGGAGGGGAGAGAGAGAGAGAGAGAGAGAGAGAGAGAGAGAGAGAGAGAGAGAGAGAGAGAGAGAGAGAGAGAGAGAGAGAGAGAGAGAGAGACGGAGAGAGAGAGAGAGAGAGAGAGAGAGAGAGAGAGGGAGAGAGAGAGAGAGAGAGAGAGAGAGAGAGAGAGAGAGAGAGAGAGAGAGAGAGCGAGAGGGAGAGAGAGAGAGAGAGAGAGAGAGAGAGAGAGAGAGAGAGAGAGAGAGAGAGAGAGAGAGAGAGAGAGAGAGAGAGAGAGAGAGAGAGAGAGAGAGAGAGAGAGGGAGAGAGAGAGAGAGAGAGAGAGAGAGAGAGAGGGAGAGAGAGGGAGGGAGAGAGAGAGAGAGAGAGAGAGAGAGAGAGAGAGAGAGAGAGAGAGAGAGAGAGAGAGAGAGAGAGAGAGAGAGAGAGAGAGAGAGAGGGAGAGAGAGAGGCGAGTAGTGAGAAGGAAGGGGGGGGGATGGGGGGTAAAACAGACAGATGGAGGGAGAGAAAGGGGAGGCAACAGAAATCATCACGAGACCACGCAACCTAATTTGCATATACACCTTATTTGCGCCCGGCATTCAACCAAACTACAAATTACAACCACAGCAATCATCCTTTGTGCCAAACCCAGCTGACAAGCTCCCTGACACACACCTCCATCACCCTGAAGCGCACTGACCAACTGCAAGTAAGCTTCCAATCGGCCTCTTAACCAAGCCAATGGGCGCAAAAGAATGCCAAGTCAATTCCAAAACAAACGCACGCGGAGCGACGACATCACAGCCCAGCTCACCTGTCGCATCGGCAGGTGGCGTCGATCAACCTGCCGGAGGGGCTCTCTTCCATCACCACCTGGCAGGGGCGCTTGGGAATCGGCAAGGGCGGGACTCGAGGGCATTGCAGACTCCCAGGCGTAGGTGTGAGAGGCCGCCTCGGGCAGAAGGGGGAGGAGGTGAAGGGAGGAGGTGAAGGAATGGGAAGAGGAGGAAGAGGAAGAAGAGAGGATGAGGAGGTTTGGAGGGAGAGGGAGAGAAAGAGAAGGTGACGGAGGAGTGAGAAAGGAGAAGTGTAGGAAGAAGAAACAAGGAGGGGGGGAAAAGAGAATAGTCAGTGGAGAAAGTAGAAGATAAAGAGGAAGAGGAGAACGAGGAGAACGAGGAATAAGAGGAGGAAAAGGATGAGAACAAGGAATAAGAGGAGGAGAAGGAGAATAACAAGGAATAAGAGGAGGAGCAGGAGGAGAACAAGGAATATGAGGGAACAAGAGGAGGAGGAGGAGGAGGAGGAGGTGATGGAGACGGTGGGTATGCCCTTGAGAGATGCGCCACCGTGGGAGCAACAATGCACATCCTTCCTCACCAGACCCCAATACAATAACGTTTATAAACAATCACCTGAGATGAGGCACCCGGAGTTCCTCACTCCCAGGATCAACACGGACTCAGTCCACAACAAAGTGTTTGGAAAGGATGCTCTGTTTTTAGATTACTTGTTTATTTAGTTAAAACGACTTCTGAAGTAGGAAAAAAAACTTTGTAAACCGTCAGGAATATCTAGTGAAGAAACAAGACTCTCCCAATTATTAATTAATTCCTTTATGAATTCACGATAGAAAAAAAAATAAATGGCACATCCTTCGTTCGCTAATGGCAAATGACAACGTAACAACTTTGCTGGCCTCAGCGAAATGGAATTCCCAGCATCGACTCTTTACGCGCACGTCGTTTTCTTTTGTGTTTTACGGTAGACTTTTTTTCTGAGTAGTAATTACCTTAACGTGATTTACCCCCACCCCCACTCCACCCCGCCCTTTTCCCACGTTCACTCACGCGCATGATTTTCATTAAATATATTTTGTGGTTCTGCATGAACCATACGACAAGAATTCTGAACGTCAGTAATATATTTTTTAAACATTTCAAGTTTGTCAATAATGGAATGTTATAGATAAATTTGTGAAAATATGTTAAATTGTGAGAGAAATGTTATTGACAAATTAAAGATAAACCTAACTTTCCCTCCATATTCTTCAAAACCTCCCTATATCTATATCTATGCTTATATCTAATTACTTTACTTTTATCTTCACTTATAAAGAAGTCTCATTTGCTTCCTCAATCCCCATGTAATTACCATTTTTTTATGCCTCGCCACCTTTATAAAAAAAAAACAATCATATTCCTCAAACGAGAGAGAGAAGAACGAAAGACCAAAGGAAAAAATAATAAATTCAAAAAAGAAATAGAAAAACGAGACCAAGGGCGGGCCAAAAAGTGTCAGGTATCAAGAGCTAAGATCTTGAACATTTTTCCTCCTCCTATCAAGAACATTTCCCGATTGTTCAAAGGGGTTTGGCGTTAAACATTTCATATAAATCCCCTCGGCCCTTACAAATCACACGAAATTAACTATACGAAACATTTATGTTATTTAAGAGTTCAAAAACATACACATACTAGCATGGGGGGGGGGGGGGGGCGAGTGTGTTACTCACCCGATATACCGCTCAGGATCAGGGATAAAAAAAAATGGTTTACTAGACATTTGCACGACGGTTAAGGCGTGGACTGGGCGGTGCCACGCCCGAAATAAGGCAGGGGTCCTGAGGGGCGCAGCTGGCCATGCCCCGAAGCCCCGCGCGTGCCTGGGACTCGCCGCCGCAGCTGCTATCCAGGATGCTCCTGCCCTCCGACACGAACCGCTTATTTCTCGTCTATCCTCGGCGGCGTGTTTCGGGGCGTTGCCCACGCTGTGGTGCAGGGAGGAGGCGGGGGGAGGGGGAGGGGTAGGGATGAGGGAAACTGGGCGGGAGCAAATTTTTGGACCATTCTTAATTTGTGACTTTTACCTCAACTTCGTTCTGTATCGTTTATATTCACTCACTCACTCATTCACTCACTCACGCACTCACTCACTCACTCACTCTCTCTCTCTCACATACACACAACCTCACAACAAGTATCCGCAATACTAGCTGGAAAAGACCAACAGTTTCCGATAAGCACGTTAGGTGTTCAGCGTTCCGCCTCCCTCCCGCCCGCCCTGTTTCTCCGCCCTGGACAATGACTGCGCCCTGGACACGCATTCAAGGCCACCCACACCCACCCGCCCATTCCCAAAAGCTCGTAGCCCCCCAACCACCCCTTCCCCTCGATGCCCCATGCCTCTGCCGGTACGACCAGCTAGTTAGGAGTGCCACGTGTCAAAATGGTCAGGTCCAGCCAGGCTGATCCCACCATCTGTCTGCAGCGACGACCACCTGTGAAGATGCGGTCGGGCCGAGATGGCGGGCGAGCATGAGACAACCCGCCATTGCCCTCGGGATGCAGGTGTATCTCCGTGAGACGGCATTAATTAGACTTTTGTTTCATCGCGGTTTAGGGTAGTGGATCTTAAGCGTTTGTGCTATACAGTGCACACTTCACTCTCCTTCACTCTAGAAGAAGGAACTTGGCAACGTGAACTTTGTATCGATAACCGAGGTCATCTCCGCTCCAGCATGACCCGAGGGCGGCCTTCGCCTCATCCGCAATCAGCTCTGAATCACTGCCTGAGGACAGACATATTTCCATGAGGACGTGATGAAGGGCCACCATCCCTCAGGCGCCTATCCCGCTCCGGCACACGCACACGCACGCACAGATACACCCCTACCCCACTACCCACACACACACAAATACGCACACGAACACTTACACACACACACACACACACACACACACACACACACACACACACACACACACACACACACACACACACACACACACACACACACACACACACACACACACACACACACACACGCAAACACTAAAACCACCTCAATAAGCCAACCCAGACTGCACTTCTCTCCTCGGACACGAGATCCCCGCCCGATTGGCTGTTAAAATAACCCATTCAAGTGTCGCCTCCGCCCAACCGCCTTTTTCATGAGATCATTAGTCTACACAACACGACCAAGAATAATGTTCTCTTGATGCAAGCACGTATCCTTATAGATCAAATGCTAATCGAATGCTCAATACGTGTGATATCTGCAACAGAAATAAACATAAACATGAATACAAACACACACATACATATGAATATATGCAGACAGTATACGTGCATGCATACTTTCATATTCTCCAGGCCATAAACATCATATCTTCTTCGCACTATCACAAAGTCTTTATATTATATCAAAATAAGATATGACCCTGTCACACCTGAACTGGTATGACCTGTTTACTGATCAAAGTTCCAGGCCATTGAACAGCAATAAAGCTGGAGCAAGAATTATCAAGAGAGGAAGATTGAGAGGTGAAAAGAAAGGGGAAAATCAAAACCAATAGGATGTACGCGTGGACGCGCACAAACACGTACACACGTGGATCCCCCCCCCCCCCGTACTTCTCCCATACGCATATTCATTTCCCTCGCGTTCCCCTTCTCTCCCCAAACACCGGCCCGTTCCTGCATCGCTTGTATTAAACGCCAGCAAATGATACACTCAACCTCTGGCTCTCGCTGGATAGTTGCAACGGCGATGGCTGAGGCTCACCGAGGTGGTCACCTTCGAGCGAGGATGTCCGGTCTTTGGTTTATCTCTCTTTCTTTGTCTGTTTCTCTTTTTTCTGGTTTCTGTCTGTCTCTTTCGTTCTCTCTCTCTCTCTATCTATCTATCTATCTATATATATACATATATATGTATGTATGTACGTATATGTATCTCCCCCTCTCTCTCTCTCTCTCTCTTTCTTTCTCTCTCTCTGTCTCTCTCTCTCTCTCTCTCTCTTTCTCTCTCTCTATCTATCTATATATATATACATATATATGTATGTATGTATATAAAGAGAGAGAGAGAGAGAGAAAGGGAGAGAGAGAGAGAGAGAGAGAGAGAGAGAGAGAGAGAGAGAGAGAGAGAGAGAGAGAGAGAGAGAGAGAGAAAATAAATCGACAAGAAAAGACAATGATTAGAAGAAGGAAAATAGGAGATAGAGCAATCGAAGGAACCCTCGCAAGAAAGAAGAGTACAGTTACATCCCTCGGGTATGTATCGCGGTGAACGCAGACGCACGCAAAAATCATCCGAAAGAGCGTGCGTGCGGAGCAGGGGTTCGAAAGTCTGGATTCAGAGTAGCAGGTGATGCTGTATGGCCAGTTGAGTGACAGGTGAAGGCGAGAGTATGGCTAATGGGAGGCCTTCCCAGTAGTTAAGAGAATCACACTGGGACAAGAACTACTCGCGGCACTAGCGGCATAACGAAGGAGTGACGGGGAGAGGGAGCAGGAGGGAAGGAGTGAAGGAGGGAGGGAGGGAAGGAGAGAGGGAGAGAGGGAGAGAGGGAGGGAAGAAGAGGGAGGGAAGAAGAGAGAGAGAGAGAGAGAGAGAGAGAGAGAGAGAGAGAGAGAGAGAGAGAGAGAGAGAGAGAGAGAGAGAGAGAAGGGGAGGGTTTAAGTGCGACCTTGAAGGGCAAGACGTAGCTAGGCAAGTCTCACACGGGTGCCCAGTATAATAAGGCATGACAAGGTGGTGTTGGGGGAAGGGGTTTAACAAAAGAAAGATATATAGAGAAAAAAAAGTGAAAATCCTACGGTCTAGTTCCTGGGCTACTATTAAGAGAGGGGGGAGGGGAGGGGAGGGAGAGGGAGAGGGGGAGGGGGAGGGAAGGAGAGGAAAGAGCCTAGCACACGCTCGCTCTTCACGCTTATGGGCTTCGTCCTCTTTTCCGGTAATGCGTCACTTTAGCATTCACTCCCCTTATCTCCGCTCCTCGCTTTCCCCTCCCCATATTGCAGACCCCTGCATTCTTACGTGTATGCACTCCATTTTCCAGCCACTGCATTTCCCATTTGCTACACTATCGTGATTTAATGCTCTGATGCTTTATTTCTTATTCATTTTTTACACTATAATTCACATCTCATAGACGCACAACTCGCCCATAGCACACCCACGCACACAAATTCATCTCATTTTCAACACACGCTTAAACCACCCATTCTCTCCCTCTCCCTCATCTATTTCTCTCTCCCTCTCTCTCTCCCTCCCCAACAAAACCCAAAGCCCCCCTCCCCCCTAGCCCCAAGGAAGTGCTTCTCCCCCAAAAAAGGTCGGCATGTCCTTGGCCTCTCGCCCCGCGCTGCGCCTGCGACTGGAGTGCATCCATTAAAAGGCTGCAACGACAGCGACAGGGGGCAGCAGAGGAGGGGGGGGGGGGCAGACAGGGGGGCGGCGGCAGAGGAGGGGGGCAGAAAGGGGGGCGGCAGACGGGTGGGGGGGGTGCAGACAGGGGGCGGCGGCTGAGCGCGGGGAGGGGGTTGATGAAAGGGAGGAGGGACGGGGTGGGGTGGGGGCAGACAGGGGACGGTAGAGAAAGAGAGGAGGGAGGAATAAGGGGGAGGCATATTTGCATGACCGCATGTTGGTCGTAGATCAAATGCAGGCCCTGTGAGCACACGCTATAGTCGTGTTTCGGTGGCTGCTCCGTGCCTCAAGTTGCATACCTGATAGATCCTGGTAGCCTCAACTTGCACTGGCGAACACTCGGCCCGGAAATATACTTCAAGATTCTGGGGATCCCCGTGAGCAATAAAAAGTGATGTATAAAATAGGACAAAAATAAATATCATATACAAATACTTATACAAGTATGCGTGTGTGAGTGAATGAGTAAGTGAGCGACAGAGCGAGTGAGTGAGTGAGTGAGCGAGTGAGCGAGTGAGTGAGTGAGTGAGTGAGTGAGTGAGTGAGTGAGTGAGTGAGTGAGTGAGTGAGTGAGTGAGTGAGTGAGTGAGTGAGTGAGTGAGTGAGTGAGCGAGTGAGTGAGTGAGTGAGTGAGTGAATGGGTGAGTGATTGAGTGAATGCGGGAGTAAATGAATGGGTGCTTGGGTGAGTGTGCATGCGTGTGTAAGTGTGCATGTAGGTATGTGTACTTATGCGTTTGCGTAAGCGCGTATGTGCGGGCGTTGAAGCGAGCGGCCTTGTAAGTGTTAATGCTTATATTCAAACTGAATGACTGGAAGGATATATACATGTACGTATGTATGCATGAATATGAAGTATATAAATAAACATAGATAACAGTGTAAACGTGTATATGGAAATGTGCATGCAAGAACTATGAGTATGTATATATGCATTTCAGTATCAATTATGTATGGACCATTAACATCCGTTGGTGAAAATACCCAAAATGTGCCTAACGTATGCCTTATTTCTTTATATAAAAAAAGCAGAGTAAAAAGTAAAAAGTAAAAAACAAAAAACATAACCACGACTAAACAAGCAAACAATCAAAACACCGTCAGAAGCAAAACGTCGGAAATTTCTTACAAAAGCCCAACCTAAAACGAGCAATAAAATGATAATGCACATGCCAAGACGTCGGATAAACAGTCTATGCGGCGGCGGCGGCGATCCGCATAATGTTAACACGGCCGCATATGTCTCCGAATGTGTGTTAACGGCGGCAAAGTTCGGCTGTCGCTCCCTCACCCCCCCCCCCCTTCCCCCTCGCCCACCGCCGTTCCCGTGAAAGTAAACATTGCCTCAGCTTGACAAGCAACCGACTGGCGCTCGCTCATTAGGCAAAATCTCCCCCTACCCCCACAACCTCCTACCCCCCTACCCCCCTACCCCCCCTCCCCGCCCGATTCGGCATGCGATCGCCATCAATCAAACGGGAGACGAGACCCGAGCGCCGTCCGTCGACATCCACGCTAATAAATCCCCTCTCACAACCTGCTCTCCCGTACAAATAATCTGCTCTCTCTGTCTGTGTCTGTCTGTCAATCAATGCGGGAATTCTATTTAGCATGACGCTGTATGTAATCCGCTTTCAGTCCATTTAACCTACATTCTCTTACTTCCTGAGAATATGTATTTTTTTATTATCTTAAAATAGCAAGGAAATTACATGAATCCATTTGTATAGCTGTTCAAAACCAAAATAAAAACGAGCTATAAAAACATAATTTATAACTAATCTTCTGTTTGCCTTCAAGCCTAATTTCTTTCACGCCCGTCAGGAGGTGAGAATGAAATCCTAACAGCACAAGAGGCGTAGGGCTGGCATGGGCGTCGCAAGGTGGATCTGGGCGGCCGGGGGCGGTAGACCACAGGCCACAGCACGAGCCAACCGAGCCCGCCCATACGTTGGGATAATTGTGTGGTCGACACATCGCCGTCTCTGCAACCGGATACCCTTGTCTCCTTCAAAGCCTCGTCTCCTTTCGGATTTGTCTTCCCTAAACATTTCCCTTTTCACTTCCTCTATAAATTCCATCAGCGTTATTCGAAGAACTGTTGGCATCCTATCACTAATGCCTTCGCCCAAACTCTAAGCGACAAAACCACCACCTTCAGATAATCAAAATCGAGGTCATCCCAGCAAACCCTCCTCCGTTTAATTCTTTTCCAACTGTACACTAAAAAAAATTCGCTAAATTGTGCATCCCGAAATCAGCACAACAACAACGACAACAACAACAACGATCATGATGATGATGATGATGATGATGATGATGATGATGATGATGATGATGATGATGATGATGATGATGATGATGATGATGATGATGATGGTGGTGATGATGATAACTACGACGACGGCGAGGAGGAGGACGCACGCACGCATGTACCTGCCGCTGCCATTTATCACTGCCGTTTCTCAACCTCTTGCGCCAAAACTGAGAGCCCCGAGCATGCATAACAATGACGACAACCCCCCCCCCCCCCGTGTGGTAATGTGCATGCGTGGTATAACAGCCTCCCCGTCACAGGACGTCGCTCTTATCTGCAGCGGACCACTTGACCTATTTAAAGAACACGATAAGAGAGGAAGAAAATAAACGGAAGGTATGAAGAATATACCGTCCTCTTTGTCTGCCGTGACGTCATCTACCTGGCAGGCGTGACAGGAGGAGTTCAAAGGGAGGAGGAGCGGAGAAGAGGATGGTTGTTGTATCACTATCTATCAGCACAACAACAATAGCGGAGAACACCATTCCTTACAACTCTCTTGGCATTGCCCCTCGACCCGCCGTGTGCAATGGAAGCCGCAACTTACGCAACGTGGCTGCAGCATAGCGCGCATATTGTTTATGGCATCACGGCCAGCGATACGAATCTGAAAACACAAAGATAAGAGCTGCGAAGAGGAACATGAGAGAGGCCAAGGAGGCGAGGGGGGGGGGGCAGGAGGGAGAGAAGGGGGAGGCAGAGAGACAGACAGACAGACAGACAGACAGACAGACAGACAGACAGACAGACAGACAGACAGACAGACAGACAGACAGACAGACACACACACACACACACATGTATGTATATATGTATGTATGTATGTATGTATGTATGTATATATGTATATGTATGTGTATGTGTATGTGTATGTGTATGTGTATGTGTATGTGTATGTGTATGTATGTATATATATATATATATATATATATATATATATATATATATATATATATATATATATATATATATATATATAGGAGGGAGGAGGAGGTGTGCGTAAGAAGTAAGAAGGATGAGGATACGAAAGGAGTAAGAGCTTGGCCGAGGGCACGGGCGGGCGAGGGGGGGGTACGGGGGGCTGGGGTCTGGGGGCACGCCGGCGGGGGAGCCAGTCACAACAATAGCGGCCTCAGCGGGGCTTCCCTCCCGAGGCTCACACTCACATACATTATCTCCTCCAAATGTTGACACAAGGCTCACAATGCGGCGCTGAGGGCTGCGGGTGTCGCTGCGGCCGGACCGGCACAAACCAGGTATTCTGGGCTACTCAGCCAAGGCAGGAGGGGGAGAGGGGAGAAGGAAAGGGGAGGAGAGGGGAAGAGGAAAGGGGAGGAGGAAAGGGGAAGAGGAGGAGGAAAGGGGAGGAGGAGAGGGGAGGAGGAAAAGGCAGGAGGAGAGGGGAGAAGGAGATGGGAGGAGAATAAAGGAGTTCAGAGGAAAAAAATAAGGAAGGAGGATAGTGGAGGAAAATAGGGAAGGAGGATAGAGAAGAATAAATAAGGAGGACAGAGGAGGAGGATTGGAGAGGATGATAAGGGAAGAGGGAAGAGGGTAAGGGATGGGAGGGGAGTGAAGGGGAAGGGGGTCCTGTGTCGCCGCGGACGTCCAGCCGGCCCTCCGAGCCCTGCATGTCTGCACGGAGCTGCATCTCAAGGTTTTGCTCAGCTGCTCCTTGGCAATAATGACAGCGTATAATACCTACCTGGCCGGGTTTTTGTGCTGTCAAATTGTGCAGCAATATCAAAGTGTGCCGTCAAGGATTTCTCGATTTGTTTTGCGCCCAGGGAATCGAGACGGCCGCCTGCTGCAGCGTCCAAGCAGGGGTGGTGAGGCAGCGTAAGCATTATCTCTTAATCAGGATATTTAATCTTATCAAGCATACAATCTAAATCCCGAATGAAAATAATAAAAACCTAAATAAAAAGAGGAACAATTCATTTTTTTTTCCAGAAGCCTCGTGAAGGTGACTCACAATACACCTCGAACTCCCCCTCCCCCCTCCCCCCTCCCCCCTCCCCCCCACACACACGCATCACCTCCATCTTCCTCGACACTGTAACCCACGAGCAGAAATCCCTTCATCACCATATATTCATGTGACACGTAGTAATCCGACCTCTCTCTCACTCACTCACTCTCTCACTCACTCACTCTCTCACTCACGCGGAGACTCACCTGCTCATCCACGTGACACTCGTTCATGAGTGCGTCCCCTCGTGTCTCGCAACATTCGCCTCGTGCAATAAAAAAACATGAAAATATGTATGTCTTCGTTTACGCCTTCGTTTAATGCTCTCGAAAGCCTGTTAGTTCTTTATTAAGTATTCGAGAGTGGCAACATAACGACGACGACCTTGGCTATTATTACGAGGGCGTTGTCTCTCCCAGATGAAATTAATTTTGCACTTCATATGAAAACCGAGTTCCGTCTTATATGAAGAGCATGTAAAAACCGACTTAGAAATCGTTGCCAATGGAAAATATCTAAATCCTGATCTGTTCATCCTATTTCTCTCAACTGAATCAAACTCGGATTCCCTTCTGGAAGATAATCAAATTCGATTAGTAATGATGTCAAAATTCCACAACAAAAAAAAAATTGTATTTTCTCCTTCCCATTTCAAACTTCATCGCGTATTTCTTATCATGTCTGAAATTTTCAGTCCGATTATTTTTATCGTGGGTTTTTTTTCCAAACATTTAATTAGATAAGCAGATAAGAACGAGACAAATGGAATTCCCATTATGTAAACATGGCAGTATGGTAACTGGGGGGGGGGGAGGGGGCGCACATCAATAGCCACTTCCCTAAACATAAAAAACACACGTGACACATTACACTATCCCTTCCTGAATCCCCTCCTCAAAGTCTCCTGCCAGACATGTGAGCAAAGGACAGACATCCTGCCAGCCTCCTCATCCTCCCTCATTATCATGATCCGCCAATGCGCCTTGCCCGTTTCGCGTTATTCTTTCTTTAGTTATGTTTTATCTTCTTCTTGCTGCGTCATTACCCCCCCCCACCACCACCACCACCACCACCCGCCCCTTATCGCGTCCACATCCCGAGGCGCGGCACCGCCACGCCGCTCCAGGACGTGGTAAGGTCAAGGCGCTTCTCTGGCGACGCGGGAGGATGTAGTCCTTACGGGAGACGGGAGGGGAAGAGGGGGAGCGGGGAGAGGGGGGGGGTGAAGTGGGTTATCCCGTGGCGACATTTAGCTTTTCCTGACTTCGCTCTCTCGCTCGCCATTGAACATCCACCTACACAAAAACCTTACTTCCTTTCTTTCTTTACTTCTTTCTTTGGCTACTTACTTATAATCTCCTCTCTTCTTCCCACACCCACGACCACACCCAAATCCAACCCCCCCCACACACACAAACGTATGTGCACACACAAATGAACACCTATACAAAAAAAAAACATATACACATAAAACAAACTCACGTATACGCACAAACATAAACAAACATGCGCACGTTATCAGGAGGGTTAAAGAGCCGCAGATAAAACGCTATGACGTAACTGTGGGGGAAGGGGTGGGGAGAGGACCACATTGGGGTACAGCAAGAGGGGGGGGGGGAGGGGGAGGGGATAAGGGGCAGATAGCGCACAGAGTGAAAGCGATAGAGAGAAAATGATAATGGCGACTTCTCTCACTGCGTAAAGTCCGTCGCTTGATTCCCGCAGGGAGAGCGTCGCATTATCAGACAGGTTAATCATCGCATCCCGACCGACCGACCGAGAGAGAGAGAGTCCGGAACGCGGCAGCGGGATGGAAGTGGAATGGAATAGTACTGGGGATGATTTAAACCTCATAAAATCACTCAAATAAAGATGTCAGATATCATGACTTCAGGACATGACACTAACACCAGCGCTCTCCACATCCGTAAAGAAACCGCGACAAACAAAACCCGCCATACAAACACCACTCAAAAAAAACACACCTGAGCAAAAATCACAACACCAACCCTTCATCACCAGCATACCCACCCATCGCCGTACAATTACGCGGCTGACAACACAACCCCCAGCGGCCCACACAGGACGTCGCCAGCTGACATCACCGCCACAACGCAACACATGGGCCGTCGGAATATCCCCTCCGGAAGACCCGTGACAAATCGGGGGAAAGAAGGGCGTCCGCTCAGCTGCTTTCTTTCTTTCTGGTTTCGGTTAGTGCCATTTAAAAAAGACGCCGCCGGAAGAAAAATGAAGACAATTTTTTTCATATAAACTGAGATTGAGAGAGAGAAAAAGATTCATCTATATATGCATAAAGCAAATGAAAACAAAGAAAATGAAAAAGTATAATCCAAAAAAGACAAAAAAAGAAATAGAGCTAGAATAACATGAAAAAATATATAAGTAGAAAACAGGTGAAATATAACTAGAATAACTAACACGTCGCTATGGCTATGTCTAAAACGTCAGCTGCCGAATCTAACATTCAATATTTTCACTTGAACTTTATCTTGTATCAATCATCCCACCACCCCCAATTCACAATACCGTATCTCAAACGTTTATCTCCCATACGTCTCCAGATTGCTGACAAAAAAGCTAAACAGAGAGACAGGCAATTCTGAAAAACACGCAAATAAGTGATCGCGAGGTATGGTCTGGATATAGGGGGACGCTAGAATACCCAGGTAGGTATGTAAGGAATCTGACGAAGGGGGGTTCTTAAAGGGGTAGGATAACCAATGCGGGCCAGTTTAAGGTAGTTTAAGGGACGTCCGAGCGATAAAAAGAGCAGTGCTTAGGGGAATTCGGAGTACGTTATTTCAGGAGGCTCTTAGGTAGGCAGGAAAGGGCAGTCGCGAAGGGAAAAGTAGGCGAATAAAAAAAAAAAAAAAAATACACAAAGATAAGATCTCAGGGGTCACGCAGCACAATAAAATCCCCGAGATGGCTAAAGGGGACACCGCAGGGAAGCTATGGCAGGATAGGGGTAGGAAGAGGAGCCAGCCCATTACAAGATACGGCGAGGAAGGTCAACACGGATCACGCGGGAGGCGCACAAGGTCGGCCACACTCCGGCAGCCACTCGCCTCTGGGAGACTCAGCAACCGGTATTATTAATATGTAAAATCAACAAGGAAGATCCTCATGGCCACGAGGAGCTCAAGTCCTTCCTCTGGGTAGGAAGGTAGGAAGGGGAGGGAGGGAGGGGGGATGGTAGGCCCTGCCGAAGAATAATCCAACTCTTCCTTGTATTATTTCTCTCATGTTCATAAGTTCTTCGTCTAAACAACCATCTCGTAATGAAGAGCGTTGGAGGGCGTCGACACAATATTTTTCTCTGCGACGTTTGGAAATAAAAACAAAGAGAAAAGAGATGTACATAAACATACGAAAGGCGAATGAAGAGTGCTTTCACATTAATATTTCAGAGAGAAAATTAAGACCGGAGGTTCATTACAAAGAGAGAGATCTCGAGGGAGGCCGATGTGAAGAGAGGCAGGAACACAGGATGGGCAGAGGGGCCTTGAGAGCCTGTTAAGATAATGAGAGAACTACGAGGGTTAGAGTGTCTGGGGGGGGAGGGGGTGATGTGATGGGCTGGGTGGGGTTAGGGGGGGGATATGTCAAGTCGGAAGGCGGGTTCTAAATGTAAAACGGATGAATACGCCACGTAATGCGATCCTCAGCCCGTTGAAAGTGATTGCATGTCGCACCGCTACCCAACCATAGCGACGGGGAAAAGTACGAGCGACATACATCCAGGGACGGCGAGATGGCACTGCTAGCGTGACATACACATAACAAGAGGGAAAAGGCTGACATGATGAGATGTGGTGAGGATTTTTTTATGAGGTGAGGAGGAGGAGGAGGAGGAGGCATGCAGGTTTCGTCACACATACAAAAATAATGAGTGTGCTGCTGCTGAGCGTCCCGGCGGTAATTGGCTACCTGAGATGAAGCTGGGGGAACTCAGGTGAAGGTGACAGGTGAAGGCGCACGATGCCACGCCGCTTTCTGCTGACTCACCTAACAAATCTATAAGGCCATAAATTCCGCCGCAGCAAATTGTCTACCCGATTAAATGACGACAAAGTGGCAGAAACCGGACGAACCAGTTGAGGCACCAAGAGTCACAACACACGTTACCACTTAATCAGGTCAAATGCAAAAGGTAAAAGAGAAAGTAAACGGTCACATCAAGTACATCATAACAGTATCTGAACCAAAAAAGGTAATGGAGGGACTAATGACCACTCTCGGACGAATCACTGTAGATTGCATTAGTGGTCTCTCCGTGTCGATAATTTGTTTGACATAATGAGTGACGCAATCGACGGAAAATTTGTTTGTTTGCTTTCAAGAGCGAGGAGACAGAGAAAGAGGAATTGGGTATGCAGATCAGGTCTGGCGACTGAAGATGACTCGGTTCGCATGCGGGTATGGGATAATAAAAAAACGCGAAAAAAGCGCTACACGAAAACAGACTGCACCGAATTCGCACAAACCCTTGGGAGAAAACTGCACTGACGCCGAAAGATTAAGACGAAGACAAAAATCAAAACAAAAAGTGACACCGAAAGACAAAGGAAAACAAAAAGGAACAGCAGCAAAGTCGTACAGGCAATAAAATAGACCGACAAGCAACATGGCCTACGCAAGGCATGCAACCGTCGCAAAGGAAAAAGAAAAGAAAAAGTCACAGGTCAGGACACCGCGGGCGATTCTTCACGAGGTGTAAAGTTAATTAGCAGAGTCTGGGCGGGATAAGCAGGTAGGCAGAGCGGGAAGGCGCGGCTCTCAAAGGAGGAGGAAAAGTTGTAGCGCACCTTCCCGCATGCCCACCCCCACCTCCCACTCCCCATCCCCTATGGTAGCTATCCACTTCCCACCTCCCACTCCCCATCCCCTATGGTAGCTATCCACTTCCCACCTCCCACTCCCCATCCCCTATGGTAGCTATCCACCTCCCATCTCCCACTCCCCATCCCCTATGGTAGCTATCCATCTCCTATCCCTACCCCTTTCCCTAGAACCATTCCTATCCCTTTGGCTCACCTACCCCATGCGCTCAATCCCCATCCTCCTTGCCCACTTATATCCCCTACGCTCATCCTATCTCCCTTATGCCCACCCTCTATTCCCTAGGTCTATCCTCTACGCCCACCCTCTATACCATAGGCCTATCCCCTACACTCATGTCCTATCCCCTAGCCCTATCCCCATTGCCTATCAACCCACCTTCCCGCCCGCCGACCCGCCACGCGCCCTACCCGCGACATGCTAATAAGGTGAACACACCACGCTCGTCGGAGGAAATGATGACGAATTAGACGTATTAAACGCCTCCCGGAGGTACTTCACGCACTTTCACCATGCATAGACTACGGAGATTTCCATCGATCATCTCCTCTCCGTCACTTGGAAAATGGTAACACCGTGAGGATCACACTTGGGATGCTAACCCACCTCGGTTACTTAGTTATCATTATTACGTTTATTTTCATTATTACAATTCATTATCATTATTATCAATATCAATACCATTATCATTATCATTACTGTTATCATTATCATCATTATCATTTGTGGTGGTGGACGTGGTGAGGAAGCTATGTTAATCCACCTCGATCTCTCTGGCCTGTAAACAAACATTCATTTTTTTCATGATTTTTTTTCTTACCCCCAAACCCACACTGGTCTTCTGCTGCGGATATAACCTCTCCACAATACGGCAAACAAATGCTACTTTGTCTAACATCTCCCATTCGAGTGACCTTCGGAAATGTCAATGAGTAATTGTCTAGCCGTTTGTCGGACGCTTAGGAGTTTTCATTCGCCTGTCAGTCATCGTGTGTATAGGCCGACTCGAAACCTATGTTTCTGTCCATCACTACTAAGTCTTTCCTACTTATAACCACCATCCTTCCCCTCGCCCTTTCTGGTTTGGTCTCTCTTTCTTCCTCGCCTTCTCTCTCTTTCTTTCAATCTATCTTTCTTTATTTCAATCTTTTTTTTTCTTTTTTTCTCAGCGTGCATGCTTATGCGCGTGTACGTTTGCATGTGTGTAGTACTGTGAGTAGGTGTGCGTACGCTGCACATGCTAGTGTATATTCTGCACGAGTGGATATGCATACGTGCATGTACATATATAGGTAGGAAGGCACAGGGTCCTGGAAGGTAACACTACAATAGGAAATTGGAAAGTATTGTACCAAAGCTACAAGCGGTAGGCGATGTTGCAATACGGTCAGTTGCAGCAAAGCGACTGACAGTGATTGCAATTCCTCGGATCGTTATCATGAATAACAAAAGAGGAAGCGAGCGGCTGTAGAAAGTGATATTGATCCATGTTGATTGGTTGGTCGCTGCAGACAGGTGGGGGAGAGGGAGTGATCGGGAACTGTGTCATAATATCTGAAGCGGAACATGATCCACGGGACTGAGCTTAATGCTGTCACGAGCGGTGTCTTGGCGTAAAAGTGCGCCACCGCGTACGACCGACGAGTACAGCGGTGAAGAACAACTGAAACTTTAAGTCGTGTCGGTATCGGTATCGAAAGAAGGTAAGTTAAAGCACTACACATAAGGCATTATTCTGATATGGGCGTTATACCAAGTAAACCTATAGCCCCCCTCTCTCCTCATACAATCAATCAATCAATCAAACAAACAAACACCCACCTACCCACCCACACCCACACCCACACCCACACATTCACCCAAAAAAAACATGAATCTCCACCCGCCCCCGCAACACTCAACGTATACCCAAACACTTTTTCCACGCACATACACACACAGAGACACACACCTAAAAAACGCATTAATGATGATTGTAACGTGACGTCCGTGACACTACGGGGGCGGGGGTGTTGGCAATAATGCTTTAACCAAACCGCTTACGGAGCATTAGTTACGCTCTCACCTTGGGCTGTCGGCTTTACTTAGCTGGGAGCGAGTTTCGCGAAGAGAGAGAAGAGATGAGAAGAAAGAAAGGAAGGATGGAAGGGAAAAAAGGAAGGGAGGGAGGGAAAGAGGGAAAAGGGGAGGGAAAGAAAGAGGGAAAAGGGAAGGGAGGGAAAGAGGGAAAAGGGAGGAAGTGAGGGAAAAAAAGGAGGAAGGGAAGAAGGGAGGGAGAGAGGGATAGAGGAAAGAGCAAGGAAGGGGAAAAGGTGGGAGAGAGAGAAAACAAAATTAAGGGAAAGGAAAATTACTGAAATATGAGAAAGACGAGTGAAACTGATAGGAAGCAAAAGACAAAGAAAGACAGAAGAAAGAAAAGAGAGAGAGAGACTGCGATAACAAAGTGCGAGAGGGCACGAAAGGCTAAGCATTGAAGGAAGTGCACATTCCGGTCATTAAAGAGAGAGGCATGTTGGCATCAAGGTCGTAGCTTCACGGAGGCAGTAATAATCAGCACACCCCCTCCTTCTTCTTCTCCCTCTTCACCTATTCCTTCTCCTCATAATAAAAAATAAATAAAAAAAATAAAATAATAATAATAATAATAATAATAACAATAATAATACTCCTACCCCTCCCCCTCCCCCTCCTCCTACCCCTCCTCAGTTGTAAGAAATACAACATTATCGACAACTGAGCCAAATCCAACATCAGTATCCAGATTCACGTAATCCATCGATGTAAACGAGATTCGCCGCTACAGACTGATCCCTTACTGCCAAGTCCATAAACAACAAAGGTACAAAACAAGTTCACATACAACAGAAGCACCAAAGCAACATCGAGAAGCAAGTCCCGAGACCAGTTAAATCCCCGGTTGCAGGAAGACGGAGCACTAGCCACGAGCGAATATACAAGACCCGTTACACCCAAGACAAACAACGGACTATCCGAGGCAGGCCCTGGAGGGAATCAAACAGGCTGCAGCCATCTCACACCCTTGCTCTCTCGTCTCGATCGAACTACAGGTTTGAGGAAGCGGCACGAGACCCTCCTTGCCGTTACGTAGGATCATATGACGAGACGTCTCGGCCCGTGCGTGGGAAGGAGCCGGAGGAATGGACGAAGGAGAGAGTGGGGGGATCAAAGGAAGGGAAACTGATCGAGAGTAAGTAACAGCGTCCGATGTCCGCCGGGGTGAAAGGTGAGAGTGAGGCCGCGACCATGAGAGGACACGGGGAAGTAGGGAGTCCTTTTTGGTTGTTCATTATGCAGGGATATTCATTCCACTGCGTGTCTATTCCTAACACTATTGTTTGTTGCTTGCTTTAATAAACAATCAAGTTAGCACATTATATTCTATGAACGTAATTAACACTTATGTGAGAATGACGTAAACAAGGAGACAATCTGAACTGACACCACTTATACTTCCTTGGCTGTAGAATGCGAAAACAAACAAACGAACAGACAAACACGATCACACATACGATCACTCACTCACACACTCACACTCACACTCACACTCACACACAAAAAATATAGAAATAAATAAAGAAAGAAAGAGAGTGAGAGTAAAGCCAGCATCCGACCTGCGGTATCTCATCATCGCCATCAGCTTCCACGCCCTCGCCCAGGAAGGCATCGGGCGCAGGCTCTCTGATCGACACGCCCTTACGCTGATGACACCCTGATGACGCCCCTAACGATGTCTCTTGCCCAAAGTGGCTCGCGCCTTCGCCTCATACGCCCTCATTTCTTCCTCATCGGTGCCTAATCGATCTGTTCAATCCCAAGCTACATGAGGGCAGGCGTGGTTCAATCCATACTGATCCTGTGCTCTTTTGTGTCCAGTAATATGCCAGTCATGGTTCAACCTATGATAAAATTCCGGCTGAAAAAAAGTAATGACAAGAGCTATTAACGAAAGAACCTTTCCTATACCAGTGACCGCAACTGGTATTGCAAAATCTTTCTGGGAGACAAAACATCTATAAAAAAGACAATATGATACTCTAGCTTCTATTATCTAATCTATAATCAAATAAATATAACTTTTGCCAAGACAATCATGGCACTTAAGTCACATGGCACTTAGCGTTAATAAGAATCTTTATTCTAATCACAGACACGGAGAGACGTAAACGCTAAGAAAGCGGTGACAATGTGTAAAAAAAAATAAGAAAATTCATGTGGATAAAGATAAAAAAAATCAAAGAACAGACAAAAAACAACACAACAAAACAGCAACAAAACAAGGAAAAGGACATTGCAAAAAAAGGCTTTACCCCACCAACGCAACCCAACCCCAAGTGTTCAACCCCCGTCGATTTTGAACCTCATTTGGCACAACCCGCTTTCGCAGCCTCCGTGACCCCTCTCCCCCTCCCCCTTTCCCACTTCGCCGCGCCCTCCACGCCCCCCCCCCTTCCTTCTCGTTCGGCGGCCGTAGAGGGTGAGAACAAGATCGCGGGAAGGAATGTATTCTCGCCGTCTCACCGGAAGTTATTACGTCCTCGCGCAATATGTAAGCATGATTGTTCATGTTTATGTGTTTGTTTACCGTGTGTGTGTGTGTGTGTGTG
>BOPN01002484.1:204232-207923 GCA_017312705.2 Penaeus japonicus
CCGCCACCAAAACGAAGGGGTCCCACAATAGTCAACATTACTAGAATGGCAGACACCCCACCATCCGGGTGATGATGATCGTGCTATTGTTATGGTAAACAATACCAAGAAAGCAGCTCAAGTGCGGGAGAGAGAGAAGGGGTAGGCGGGTGGGCGTGGGGGCGTGGCAGGCGGGTGAGGAAGGAATGGAAAAAAGGGGAAGGGAAAGGGAGAGAGGAAAGTGAAGGGAAAGGGAGGATGAGGGAAAGGGAGAGAGGAAAGTGAAGGGAAAGAGGAAGCTGAAGAGGAGAGGGAAAGGGAAGGGGAAAGGGGAGGGAAAGGTAAATGCAAATGGGGGAGGGGGAGGAGATGGAGGTAGTGGCATGAAAATGTTCATGAAATTACGGTCGAGTTCTTGATATTACTATCATTCGACTTTATGATGATCATGATGAACAACAACAACAAAAATAAGGAAAAATACCATACATATATAATATACCAGTGTCACCTAGCAGCAGCGATGAAAATATTTCAAACCCAAAGATAAAATATAACAATAAAAAGAGACATACTTCAAGTCTAGCATTAAAATGTCATAACCTTTTGACTTCCATAATGAAATACGAACCTCGGGCGCTATTCATTCTCCTTCCTCTTTCCCAATCCGTGTTTCTATTTTCCTCTCTCTCTCTCGTATCTCTTTATCTCTCCACTTTCTGATTCCATGTGTCTCTCTCTACTCCCCCTTCTCCCGTCTCCATTCCTTGTTATTCTTTGTCGCTCCATCACTCTTCTGTTTCTCCTCTTATCTCTGTTATTATTGGGGCGATTGGGGCGTACACATGAAGCCAGTTTTAGGATTTAAACGGTGATTATTGCCCGGGGGCGAGGGAGTTCACTTGTGCAGGTATTTGCATTCCTTGCGATTTGGGTCTGCTTTTGTTCTGAGTTTGCATCAGACATATGCTGAAAGAAAGTGACTGACTGACTGACTGACTGACTGACTGACTGACTGGCTGACTGGCTGACTGACTGGTTGGCTGGCTGACTGGTTAAATGGATATGTAAGAGATTGCCTGACTGGCAGTTTGATTGACAGATTGAGTAAGCAAACGAGTCAGATCGTGAACGTTTGCGATTGCGATTATGTGTGTGTGGGAAATAGAGATGAATGATTGTGGACGAGAGGGAGAAAGCAGCACAAGAAGAAGAAGAAGGACTGGGAGGAGGAGGAGGAGGTGGTGTTTGAAGAGGTGAAGAAGAAGAAGAAGAAGAAGAAGAAGAAGAAGAAGAAGAAGAAGAAGAAGAAGAAGAAGAAGAAGAAGAAGAAGAAGAAGAAGAAGAAGAAGAAGAAGAAGAAGAAGAAGAAGAAGAAGAAGAAGAAGAAGAAGAAGAAGAAGAAGAAGAAGAAGAAGAAGAAGAAGAAGAAGAAGAAGAAGAAGAAGAAGAAGAAGAAGAAGAAGAAGAAGAAGAAGAAGAAGAAGAAGAAGAAGAAGAAGAAGAAGAAGAAGAAGAAGAAGAAGAAGAAGAAGAAGAAGAAGAAGAAGAAGAAGAAGAAGAAGAAGAAGAAGAAGAAGAAGAAGAAGAAGAAGAAGAAGAAGAAGAAGAAGAAGAAGAAGAAGAAGAAGAAGAAGAAGAAGAAGAAGAAGAAGAAGAAGAAGAAGAAGAAGAAGAAGAAGAAGAAGAAGAAGAAGAAGAAGAAGAAGAAGAAGAAGAAGAAGAAGAAGAAGAAGAAGAAGAAGAAGAAGAAGAAGAAGAAGAAGAAGAAGAAGAAGAAGAAGAAGAAGAAGAAGAAGAAGAAGAAGAAGAAGAAGAAGAAGAAGAAGAAGAAGAAGAAGAAGAAGAAGAAGAAGAAGAAGAAGAAGAAGAAGAAGAAGAAGAAGAAGAAGAAGAAGAAGAAGAAGAAGAAGAAGAAGAAGAAGAAGAAGAAGAAGAAGAAGAAGAAGAAGAAGAAGAAGAAGAAGAAGAAGAAGAAGAAGAAGAAGAAGAAGAAGAAGAAGAAGAAGAAGAAGAAGAAGAAGAAGAAGAAGAAGAAGAAGAAGAAGAAGAAGAAGAAGAAGAAGAAGAAGAAGAAGAAGAAGAAGAAGAAGAAGAAGAAGAAGAAGAAGAAGAAGAAGAAGAAGAAGAAGAAGAAGAAGAAGAAGAAGAAGAAGAAGAAGAAGAAGAAGAAGAAGAAGAAGAAGAAGAAGAAGAAGAAGAAGAAGAAGAAGAAGAAGAAGAAGAAGAAGAAGAAGAAGAAGAAGAAGAAGAAGAAGAAGAAGAAGAAGAAGAAGAAGAAGAAGAAGCATGAAACAAAGCTTGTGCAACAAAACTCTTACCCCAAAAGGTCAACCGAGTACCACGCCTCTAGAGGAACCCTCCCCCTCCCCCCTCCCCCATCTCCCTACACAGGTGATCGGGAACGCCTGGAGTTGCGAGTGACCTAAGGGCGCCTATGCACGGCCGGAGAGTGAACTGCAGCCGGCGATGGGAGTGGATGGGTTGCCTAAGTGACTGCGGGTGGGCGGGGCTGCCAGGGGCGTGGCTGCACCGCATTATGGTAGCGCGGGCGTGGGCGATGCCTTTTA
Organism: Penaeus japonicus; assembly: GCA_017312705.2. Classification (NCBI taxonomy): domain Eukaryota; kingdom Metazoa; phylum Arthropoda; class Malacostraca; order Decapoda; family Penaeidae; genus Penaeus; species Penaeus japonicus. Next base: position 206,782 of record BOPN01002484.1, read on the forward strand.
GGTCCTCCGGCTGCTAAGCTTGCACACACTGCCCATTTTATAGGCTACGGCATTAGTCGGTGCCTTGCGATGTTTATGTTACATGTTATAAATAACAAATTATAAATATAAATATAAATAAATTAAATATAAATATAAATATAAATAAATTAAATATAAATATAAATATAAAATATAAATACAAACATCCATTTTGCGGTCAAAACCAGCAATCCTGAAACTAAGTCCGATTTCCTTTGTTGAAGAACGGAGTCTTGTTCCACCTGAACAAGACTTGGTAAGCACGCAAGTTTTTCTCCCTGGGCCGACACCTGGCAAGTCGCCCAGCCATTGAATGCAATACTCTTATCAAAGCCTCTCGTTTATAGAGATTTGTATCTGGCTCCAAAGCACGCCTAGATAACGACCAGAGAGACAGGATACCAATCCCTAATGACTGCGAAACATGTACACTTAACGTTAACTTAGGTGGGGCCAAGAAGGCAAAGGAGAGGGTGTCTACGGACATAGCCTGAGGGTGTACTGTAGACGCAATAAAATGTGTACTTCGTAAAATGGAGTATACTCTGTGTAGGAGGGATGATAACTTGAGAGCTGTTCCTACCACCTTGGGTACTGTGTGCACATTTGGTTAGCACTAAAGACGTGCTAACATGATGGGCAAACAAAATGTGATTTCTGATGATGGTAAGAAAGTAAAGTTAAGGGGACGGAAAAAGAAGGAGGAGGAGGAGAAAGAGGACGAGAAGGAAGAGAAAAAGAAAGGAAGAATAAAGGAAGAAGAAGAAAGGAGGAGGAGGAGGAGGAGGAGGAGGAGGAGGAGGAGGAGGAGGAGGAGGAGGAGGAGGAGGAGGAGGAGGAGGAGGAGGAGGAGGAGGAGGAGGAGGAGGAGAAGGAGGACGACGAAGAGAAGGAAACGGAGGAGGAAGAGAAAGAGAGAAAAAAAAGCAGCGACAGAGGAAGAGAGACAGAGAGAAGTGGATTTCGTGTCAAGATGTAGGCGGCAGTAACGCTAGGGTCTGAATGGTTCCTTATACGCGCGAGAGACCTTGACGCAACCATAACTACCAATCCATCACACCCTCCTTCACGCGCCCGCAAACAATTCTCTCTCTCTCTCTCTCTCTCTCTCTCTCTCTCTC
>BOPN01002485.1:17500-32729 GCA_017312705.2 Penaeus japonicus
TCTATCTATCTATCTTTCTCTCTCTGTCTCCCTATCCATATATCTATCAATCTATCTATCAGTCAATTATCTAATCCATCTATCTATCCCTCTATCTCTCTATCTATCTAACTATCTATCTATCTAACTATCTATCTATCTATCTATCTATCTATCTATCTATCTATCTATCTATCTATCTATCTATCTATCTATCTATCTATCTATCTATCTCTCCCTCTCCACCTGCTCTCCTTCCTTCACTCAAACACACACACGAACTCACACATGATAATCACAGGTCACGTGTGATGCATGGGAATTTTCCCACCATGGGCCTGGCCTCCTTTTTGGTGACAGAGTGTGGCATTAACCCTTAACAGGTAATAGGAACAGGGCTTGTACCTGTGTGTGTGTATGTGTGTTTCTCTGTTGTTCCTCTTATCCCCTTCAGTCTCTATTTATTTGTTATCTCTCTCTCTCTCTCTCTTTCTTTCTTTCTCTCTCTCTCTCTCTCTCTCTCTCTCTATCTATCTATCTATCTATCTATCTATCTATCTCTATCTATCTCTATCTCTCTCTCTCTCTCTCTCTCTCTCTCTCTCTCTCTCTCTCTCTCTCTCTCTCTCTCTCTCTCTCTCTCTCTCTCTCTCTCTCTCTCTCTCCTTCCTCCAACTTTATTATTTGGTTGCTAAGCACCATCCGGAGTGTGAACTAAACGTTGTCTGTAAGATGACTTTGTACTTTATTCTGGTCATGAGTTGCCAGTTCGTATTACTGTTGTTCCTATTATAATTCTTTATCTATTAAATAATTTATTCTTTTTTTTCACGAGAGTCAAAAGTGCGATCAGTTGGAATGTGAAAATAACAATTTAAAAAAAAAAGTGAATTTGTGAAGGGAGGAAAAAAAGGTTAAATTGCAGTCCATTTTTGCATGATCAACGTTTACAGTATAAACATTTAAGTTTGGTTAGACCCGAATGAGAAAAGAAGAAGAGTAGAAGGAGAGAAAGAAAGATCCAGAAGAAGAGAGAAGAGAGAGAGAGAGAGAGAGAGAGAGAGAGAGAGAGAGAGAAAGAGAGAGAGAGAGAGAGAGAGAGAGAGAGAGAGAGAGAGAGAGAGAGAGAGAGAGAGAGAGAGAGAGAGAAGAGAGAGAGAGAGAGAGAGAGAAAGAGAGAGAGAGAGAGAGAGAGAGAGAAGAGATTGAGAGACAGACAAAGAGTCAGAAACAAAGACAAAGAAAGAGGAGAAGAAAATAAAAGTAGAAAAAAAAGAAAAAAAAGAAAAAAAAACAGGAAGTAATCTTAGTAATAAAAAATACCCGTGTCTCTCTCAATACTACCCTTTGAACAGGTGAAAAATTACCTCTTTCAAAACACGTAAGAATACATGAATAATCATAAGGCAGCTTCTTAACGTTCCCTGAGAGAGGTGTCTGACTAATACTTGCTTTGAATCTTGATTTGTTGTGTCTTTATCAGCAATAGAGGATAAAGATAGATATACAGACTGTTCGTGATAGACTGAGATACTGACAGATAGACAGATACCGAAATACGCACAGATAAATGTAACTATCGTTATGCAATATTTATTACAGTTATCATCATAACTTATGGAAGGCTCTAAACTAACTAATTCTATAGTTAATGGTAAGTGATTAATAGTTAATTATGGTATACTGGGTGCTAAAGATCCCATTACATTAAAGTAGCTAAACCACCTGTTTAATAAAAATTATTAAAATACCCCCATTAGATACCCCATTAAGAGCATTGAACATATCCCATTAATGACCAAAAAAAACATCAAATATAGACCAGTAATAGTCAAAGCCCTTATTCAATATCCCATTAAAAGACATTAGACATAGCTCACTAAGATCTACAGGCCCTGAAACACAGCCCATTAGAAGTTAGCCCAGCACAGCTCACCTTCAAAATGGCAGCTCCAACGATAGCCCCGAGACACTGGCATATGATGTAGATGAGAGCTCGGACTACAGAGACATGACGGGCTACGAGCATAGCGCATGTCACAGCAGGGTTGATATGACATCCGGAGACATGACCCACAGCCTGGAAAAAAATAGAAGGGGAAAATAAGTTAAGTCTAATAATGAGAAAGATGTCTTTTTTCGCCAAAAAAAATGGGGGAAATTAAAGGTAATGATTACGAGGGGGATAAATTGCCATCATCATTTGCCGCTGGATACTGGTGCGAGAGTGTTGGGGGGGGGGGGGTGACAGTGTGAGGTTAGGATCCTCCTCTCCTTTCGCTCCTGTCCTCGTCCTGCAACCTGTATCCTGCTCCCGAGGCCTGCACCTCCTCCTGTAACCTGCACCCCAACCCTGCGAGCTCTGCCTTGTTCTCCATTCCCTTTTTTCATTCATCCCATAGTTCCTCTCCCTGTTCCACGCATCCTCACTCTGTTCCACTCACCCACATCCTCTTCCACACATCTTCACCCTCCTTAATTTTATCTATTGTTATGTTTTGCCTTGTTTTAATGTCTTTCATCCCAACCTATTGATTTATTTTTGCTTTTTATTTGTTAAAAGTCTTTTAGTCACTACATTTTTTAATTTTATTTCATGTTGTTTTAACTTTACTTATTTTCGTATGTGATCAGCTGTGTGTTTTTATGCAACATAACTTATTTTACAATATTTTTTCCCTCGTTTTAAATGTTAACATTGTATTGTATTACTTGCCATATTTAGGAATTGGGATGGCTATATGTATATTTATTTTTATTTACTGCTTCGCCGATTATTTTTACAGTGACTTCACTTGCTCGAGTTAGTAACTTCAAAATTATAACTAGTTTATCATTACTCTGTAATTTTGATAATCTTTATTACTTTAATCTTATTACGAGTATCTCGTTTTATCGCCATTGTCCTTGCTGGTGTTTCTGCTAGCATTAATTCCGCCATAATTTTCCTCTTACTTCTCTAACGCGTACGCGGCCTCTACACAGGTACCTGATTAATCGAATCTGGGAGGGAATAATCAGGGGATTCTAGGAATTGTGGAGGCAATGAAAATCAATGAAGAGGGAATAAACATAATCAACAAAGAAACAAAATATATATATAAATCGAAATTCAAACAAATCAAGATTCAGAAAGAAAAAAAAATCAATGTCCAGGTGAGACGCAGGAGTGAGAGAGAGAGGGAGAATGAGGGAAAGAGAGAAAGAAAGAGAGAGAGGGGGGAGGGGAGGAGAGAGAGAGAGAGAGAGAGAGAGAGAGAGAGAACGAGAGAGGGAGAGAGAGTGAGAGTGTGTGTGTGAGTGAGAGAGAGAGAGACAGAGACACAGAGAGAGAGACAGACAGACAGACAGAGAGACAGAGGGAGAAAGGGAGGAGGGAGAGAGAGGAAGAGGGACAGTGAGAGAGAGGGGGGGCAGTGAGAGAGAGAGAGAGTGAGAGAAAATAAACTATCTGGAATAATGAGAGAGAGAGAGTGACAAGAGACAGAGAGAGAGAGAGACAGACAGACAGACAGAGAAAGATAGAGAAAATAAACTTTCCGGAATAATGAGAGAGAGAGTAACAAGAGACAGACAGAGAGAGAAAGAGAGAGGGGGGGGACACGACACCTGCTTGCTTGCCTGCTTGTGCTAGCGTGGTTGAAGTGTGACTTGATACTCAGTGTGTGACTTCAGCTCAAGTTGTTACCGGAAGTGAGTGTGTGGGGGGTGGGGGAGGGAGGGGAAGGAGGGGGTTCGAGGGGGAGAAAGAGGGAAGGGAAGTGGAGAGGGGAGAGGGTGAGGTGGGTGGAGGAGGAGGTGGAAGGAGAGGGGGAGGGGGAAGGATAGGTGGAGGAGGAGGAGATGGAAGGAGGGGGGAGGGGGAGGAATAGGTGGAGGAGGAAATGGAAGGGAGGGATAGATGGAGGGATGGGTGGAGAGGGAAGTGGATTTAGGGAAGAAGGAGGGAAGGAGAGAAAAGCGAGGAGGGAGGGGGGAGGGGGAGTGGAGGGAGGCAGAGGATGAATAGTTGGGGAGAAGGAGGGAAGGATAAAGATGGATTGAGGGCGGGAGGGAAAGTAGAAGAGGGGGAGTGAGGGAGGGAGGGAGGGGAGGCGAGAGAGTATTGAAATCACTTTTTTATTCTTTTTTATCTTTGTTTTGTAGTTCTTGTCTATTTTTTTCTTTTGTACGAGGATCTTCATGCTGTGTATGCGTATGTGTGTTTATGTATGTGTTGTTCCTTGAATGTGTGATTGTGTCTTTGTGTGTGTGTGTGTGTGTGTGTGTGTGATGTGTTTGTAATTCTGTGTACAAAAAAAGATACAATTTCAGGAATGATAAGCAACAATAATGATAATGATGATAGTGATAATGATGAGGATAGTAATGATAATGATAATAATAATAATAATAATAATAATAATAATAATAATAATAATAATAATAATAATAATAATAATAATGATAAAAAATATGATGATAGGAATGATGATGATAATAAAGTTGATAGTAGCATGTCCCTTGCATATAAACACGATGACAAACAAACACAAAACTGTAATATATATCCGTCACGTGCCTGCGTTGCAACTTGACAAACCACAACATTTTTTTTTCTTTTACCAACTGCAAAACAAGTTTACCGTTTTAAAAATTGACAAAGAGATGTGCATCAGCTTTGTCATAATTTTCGTTTCTTTGTTGCAATGCTTTGCAATTACAAAGAAATAAGGATGATAGGTGTTTAATCAAATGAAAATTATCACACTATAGGAATGATTATTTTTATGCACTGCACTGTATGATCGTTAATCCATTACATTGCATCATAACTACTGCAACATCATTCATGGCTCACAGATATCATGACGGACAATAATGATAATGACGATAATTAAAGTAATGATAATAATCATTATGATCATAATGATAATGTAGATAATCAGAATGATAGTAATGATGATTATGATAAGAATGATAATGATGATAATCAAAATAATACTAATAATGATGATTACGATTATAATGATAATACCGATTATAATGATGATGATAATAATGATAGTGATAATAATGATAATAGTGATTATAATGATGAGGATAATAATGATGGTGATAATATCAACATCAATAATAATGATAATACTAATAATAGCACTGATAATGATAATAGTAATAATAATGGTAATAATAACAATGATTATGATAATGATGATAACAGTAATGATGATGATGATAATGATATCAATAATGATGATAAGATTTATATTTCATATGATTATTTTTTCCTCATCTCCGTGACTTTTTTTTAACTCTTATATATCTAATTCATTCATTCATATGTCTATTTATTTATCCACTTATTTTGTATACATATTCCTCCATTCATGTCTCTCTCTCTCTCTCTCTCTCTCTCTCTCTCTCTCTCTCTCTCTCTCTCTCTCTCTCTCTCTCTCTCTCTCCCTCCCTCTCCCTCTCCCTCTCTCTCTCTCCCTCTCCCTCTCCCTCTCCCTCTCTCTCTCGCTCTCTCTCTCTCTCTCTCTCCAAGGCTGAAAACCACCCCATCCCAGCAACACAGATCATTCAAAGTCCTCATGAATAGCCAGGCCTACGCTGTGATGTCGTTTTCCCGCGCACGAGATCGGAATACGAAATCATGGGAGGTGTTATGGAAGGCTAAATGATCTGCTTTTCATTCTCCTCGTCATTGTCATTGTGTGTTATGGGCAAAGAGATGTTTAGGCATAAAGGGGTGGGTTCTGTGTTATAACATGCTTTTGTTATGTTGTGATGTTATCGTAAGCGCAGGGTGGTTGTTATACCGTGTTTTTGTTGTTATTTTGTTCTTTTTTTTTAATGTATGTTGGTTATCGTTAAGTGTAGAGACGTTATGGTATATCATGGATAAATTACTGTGTTATTCTCATGCGTAAAGGGTTATTGTTATTGTTGCTATTGTTATTGTTATTGTTATGTATTGTTCCTGTTATCTCATGCAAGAGTGTTTGTGATGTCTTATGTATAGAAGACCTGTATTGCCTTTACGCGTATAGAGAGCCTGTGTTATAGGTTATGTATAGATTGGGTGTGGTATTGTTACCTTGTGTGGAAGATTTGTACATGGAAAAAATATTATATTATAGTTATATCAGATTCACAGAGTTTTTAGTGTTGTATCTACCATAGATGTAAAAAGGTTAATGTTACCGTTTTTTCATGTAGACGTTATGCTTTATGCTGTGTATAGGAATTGTAATATGGTTAGCATCTATATATAAGGTTTATTTCAGTGTACGTAGAAGTTTTAGTTATAGTTATCTCTGTGTATAGATAACAATGTTATCTTGTGTATAGATATCTGTGATATAGCTCCCCTATGTATAGAGATTTGAATCCCATTTATTTATAGATCTTTACTTTGATGTTATCTGGTGTGTGTATGTATACATTTTCATGTTATCTGCCGTATGTATTTATGTATGTTAATGTTATCTGGCGTATGTATGGTTCATGTTAATGCTATCTAGCGTATGTATTTATGTATGTTAATGTTATCTGGCGTATGTGTGGTTCATGTTAATGCTATCTAGCGTATGTATTTATGTATGTTAATGTTGTCTGTATGTATGTATGGTTGGACCATCGTCATAGCGTACGTATGGTTGTATTTCAACGTTATCTGGCGTATGTATGGTTGTATCACCGTCGTTTTGATTCCAACCTTCCCAACCCTGTTAGCCTCACCGAAGGAGGAGGAGGAGGAGGAGGAGGAGGAAGAGACCGCCGTCCTATGAAGAGATTTGGACGAGTCATTGTGCTGCGCGAAGAGAACGTTGCCCTTATACTTGTTAATTAGTGTGACGTTCTCTTGCTCTCCTCTTGAGTATAGTTTTTTTTTCCCTCTTGGTTTACTCGAGGTGTGTATTCTTGTCTCTCCTCTTGATGTATAGTCTTTTTTCCCTCTTGGTTTACTCTTGGTGTGTATTCTTGTCTTTCCTCTTGAGGTATACTTCTCTCCTTTCTCTTGGTGTACTCTTGGTATATATTTATTTATATCTTCTTTGTGTATAATCTTTTCTTTTCCTCTTGGTATATCCTTTGTTGTGTATTATTTTCTCTCCTCTTGATGTCTACTCCTCTCTTTTTTCTTGGTATACCCTTGGTGTATACCTATCTATTAACTCCTGGTATATACTCTTCTCTTTGCTCTTGGTATCCTCTTGGAATATACCCTCTTCTTTCTTCATGGTTTATATTCTTTTCTTTCCTCCCGGTGTATACTCTTTTCTCTCCTCTTGGTATACTTCCGGTCTATACTCCTCTCATTCTTCTTAGTTTACTCTTTATGCATATACTTTTATATCTTCTTATTGTGGATTCTTTGCCTCTTGATGTTCACACTCTCTGCGCTTTGTCTACTCCTTGTTTTTTGTTGTTCTTGTTGCGTTTGTTTGTTTTTGTTTTTGTTTTTCTCAAAGAGGTACATTTTCAGAACATTTTTCACTACGTATACACATTCTTTTCCCCTTTTTTTCGTATTTGAAATACCTCTAACACGTTTTTGTCCATGGCTAACAGTAGCCACAACATTTTCTCAATAGCTTGTCTAACCCTTAACATTTTTTTTCTTTTTTATGCTACAAACAACCAGCATTTTCCTCTATCCTCTCTTTCTCCCCTTCTCTCCTTCTTCCCTACCCCCCCCCCCCCAACAACATCGTAAATATTTCTCCCAAACTCATGACTCCAACTGTACCTCCCTCCCCCCACCCTCCCTCCACCCTCCCTCACCCCTCCCCCACCACCTCACCCTCACCAATCCCCCACCACCTCACCCTCACCCCTCCCCCACCACCTCCCCCTCACCCCTCCCCGACCACCTCACCCTCACCCCTCCCCCATCACCTCACCCTCACCCCCAACCCCCTTCCTGTAGCCCGCATCTCCTGAGTCCACCACCAAATTTAAAAACAACAACATCGGTAGGCCTTACTCGCACCCGAATGCTAATCCTGCGCACAATAGCTGAAATTTCATAGGCTTATACGATGGCTGGCCTTCGTGCGCGCGAGAGACGGTGAGTGGGGGGGAAGGAGGGAAGGAGGGAGGGAGGGAGGGATGGAGGGATCGGAGGGAAGGACGGAGGGAGGGAAGGAGAGAGGGAAGGAGGGATGGAGGGAAGGTGGGAGGTAGGGAAGGTGGGAAGGAGGGAAGGACGGAGGGAAGGAGAGAGGGAAGGAGGGAGGTAGGGAAGGTGGGAAGGAGGGAGGGAGGGAAGAAGGGAAGGAGGAAATGAGGGAGAGACAGAGAGAACGATAGACAGATATACAGACAGGCTGGCAGATAGATAGAGATAGAGAGATAAATACATAGATAGAGTGAGAGAGAGAGAGAGAAAGAGAGAGGCAGAGAGAAAGAAAGAGCGTGATGTGTGTATGTGTGAATATGTATATAAGGAGGGGGGTGAGAGAGAGAGAGAGAGAGAGAGAGAAGACAGACAGAGAAAAACATCTCAAGATTTTCCTCTTTGTGTGCGGGGGGAGGGGGGGGGGGGGAGGGGGGGGAGAGGAAGGGAGTTAAAGGGAATATAGTGAGGGGGTGATGGAGTCAGAGGGAGGGGTTATGTAATGGATGAATGGGGGTGATATATGGGCGAGGGGGGCAGAGGAGGGGAAGGTTAGGTGGGTTCCTTAGGGACGTGAAGAGAGGGAGGGGAGGGTAGGGGGTGATGGGGAGGAGGACAGAGAGGTTGTGGGTGTGAGTAGGGGGGGGGGAGCAAAGGGTTACAGAGACTGTTGTTGGGGGTGGGGGTGAGTGGGGAGGGAGTGATGAGTGGAGAGGGGGGATGAGTGGGGAGGGGGGGGCGCAGATTTTTCATTAGTCACGCTGATGAATACACACGATTGAATATTACGGCGCGTTAGGCTAAACAGGAATATACGTTATGCAAAAATGATGCGTCTATGATATAAAAACACACGATTTCAAACAAAAGTAGAATTGTAATTGAGTTCATGCGTGTGTGTGTTTAATTATCTATATAAAAAAATTAAACAGAATAAATCCATAGAACTTACCAAACGCGGAAGTAAAATGATAATATTACTAGGTATTACTATGGTCATTAGGAATTAACATTATCATAATCTAGATAACTTCAAAGCCAAAATTGTTCACCAGATTTCAAAGCGTTCAAAGTGAAATCTTGAACTTAGATCAAACACAAGACTTTAACGACTTTTTAACGATGTGAAAGCTTCTCTCTCTCTCTCTCTCTCTCTCTCTCTCTCTCTCTCTCTCTCTCTCTCTCTCTCTCTCTCTCTCTCTCTCTCTCTCTCTCTCTCTCTCGCTCGCTCGCTCTACACACTCATGTTATGAAATGGCATAACGGTGTCACACCCATAACCCATAACACATAACACTTTCATTATACTCATAATATATTCATAACACTGTCGAGACATTGTCAAAAAACTCATAATGCAGTCATAACACTCAAAACACTACCTTAACACACATAACACTGGCATGAAAATGGTTAACACACAGCATTGTCATAACACCACCTTAGCACTTGCATAACACTTGCAAAATACTGAATTTACTGTCAAGGACCAAAGCAGATATAATGTAATCAAGGCTTTTCAAATTTGATAAATCAATTAGTGATCACAATAATTAGTAACGATAATGATAACTATGATAATTATGATAATGATGATAATGATAATTAACTGAGAGTAATCATGATGATTACTATTGTTATAATTGTCATTACCATTATTATCATTATCATTGTAGTTATTATCATTATTATAATTATTATGATCATTATTATCACCATTATCATTGTCATTATCATCATTTTCATAACTATCACTATCATCATCATCATTCCAATGATAAGAATGACATTAACAATAATAGCGATAATAATAAGAATAATAATGATAGTGATAATAATAATGATGATGATAATGAAAATGATAAAAGTAATAGTAATTAAGATAATGATAATGAAGATAATAACAAAGATTATAATTATAATGATAATAATAACAATAATAAGGATAATAACAATAATAATGATAGCTACAATAATGATTAGGATAATAATGTTAATAATGATATTAATAATAATAACAAAAATAATGATAATAATAATATTAATGATAATAATAATAATAATAATAATAATAATAATAATAATAATAATAATAATAATGAAATGATAATTATGATAATCATTATTATGATAAGAATAAGACTAAGGATGAAAATAATAATAACCATAAGAATTATAATAATGATAATCAGAATAAAAAGAAGAGGGAAAAAAGAAATAAGAGGGTATTACTACCTTGGATTATATAAAAATCGGATTATATAAAAAGATGAAAAAGATATACATCGCAAATATTGCCAGACATTCTGCGTGCATTGAGAGTCCTGACGCAGCAACACAAAGCAAAACAAAAGCAAGTCATGAAAGTAAACTCAAGTACATGTCTGTGTGACTGACAGCGTCGGTTTGAGAATTGCATAGATACACATTGCTCCATTTTGCAACTGCTACATTTGTGGTTTAGAATTTCTAGGTTTATGAACGATCAGGATATGAAATTTTACTAATATTATCAAAACAGAATCAATACCCAATGAGTGAGTCAGTCTTGTATGCAAATTAGCCTGCATGATTTGGAGACTGACTGTGTAAATAGGAAGGGAAATGCACATACAACACAGCACTTATTGCTAATGCACGGGGGAAAGGGTTATATTTGATTAAGTATTGAAAAAAGAAAAAGTGATGTCATTAAGAGGAATTTGAAAAATGCAATCAAACTATTCATTTTAATTAGTTCTCCTTCTCCACACCCTCTCTCTATTTATCTATCTATTTATCCTTCTCTCTCTTTCCCTCTTTCTCTCTCTATGTCTCTCTCTCTCTCTCTCTCTCTCTCTCTCTCTCTCTCTCTCTCTCTCTCTCTCTCTCTCTCTCTCTCTCTCTCTCTCTCTCTCTCTCCCCCTCTCCCTCCTTCTCCCTCCTTCTCCCTCCTTCTCCCTCCCTCTTAAGTCTTCTCTTATTCTCTCTCAGGACTTTCCTGGAGGTTTGCTTCTCATTATGGAGGATTTCCTCGTAACGGGTGAATACATAGGATAAATACAATACAATTTGTGTGAGACAAGAAGCCTTCTCCTCAGCCTTTGCTCACACTGTTACATCCCTGGTAATAGCCTTAAAGCATTTAATGGTTTTTGGTTGTGGTTTTATTGGTCAGTATAACCAGATAGTCAGTTTGCTCATGTAAAAGAATTTGTTGACTGTCCTTTCCAGGACAATTGGCTGAAAGAATAGACTTAGCAGCCACCTCCAGTGTGCTTAAAAGAAAACCTAAAGAGACAAAGGATAAGGGGGAAAAACATTTACTTTGTAGATTGGATCAAGAGTTGATTGTTTTGCAATGTTGCCTCAGACTTAGACATTACTTAAGTCGAATACTGACTTGAGATATCCTGCCAATAGCAGCCTTCACTTACAGTGCTCTGTTTAGCTTCACTGTTGGAAAGTGCCCCAAGCCAAATATATAAGAAATCATCAAAAATGAATTATTGAAAATTACATAGATTAGTAATTGTTAGGATCTCTTTAACTCTGTGGTTGAGATTGCCATTTCCTATAGGGGGTGCCATATTGCCAGACTTGAATGTGTTTTTTACTTAATAGATACAAGGTATTAGCAATAATACACATGTTGATACCAATGGACATCAGAAAATGAGACCAGCAGGGCACAATATTTTGTTTGCAGTGTTAACTAATGCAATTCCATATAACATTCGCTTCTCGTACTAAATCTGTGATTCTTGTGATCGTTAGGTAAGACTTACATCAACAGTATGTAAGTAGCATCTCCATGTATTTTTAGAATGTATGTAGCATACAAGAAGTGAGAAAATTCTAAGGCTGGTATGATTATTTGGGATGGAATTAGCCTTGCTTGCATAATCCTGACGATACAATTAATTCCAACTTAACTAGTGTTGATACTGTATTCTGTATATATTATGTGATTGGGGAAATGAATATAGGATTGTGAAAGCATTCCCTAACTTTTTTTCTAAAATGAATACTCACAAAGAGATAACTTGTAAACAAGATTTCCATAAGTGTGAAGAGTTTCCATAGCTTTTCTACTGAGGAATGTTTTTGTGTGTCACTTGTCCTAATATCCCAGCATTGAATATATTATATTGCATACATGACATTTTTATTTCCTTACTGGTATCATCTCATATGTTAATGCTTTGTTAGATTAATTAAAAGAGGAAAATTATTGGTCTCCAGTCCAAGTAATTGGCTAGGTTGATATACTATACAGAAGAATTCATTTGATAGTATTAATATAAACTGGAGAGAGGGTGCTCATACATTCGGTTATATCTGTTAACAACTAATGATGTATAAGATATAAAGATTAACACATAACAGTGACTCTAGGGCTTGTACTTTGGCCTTCAGAGAGATCCCACTTGCAAGGCAAAATTATGAGTTCTTGAATGTTTTTGCAAGAATATTTGTAGCTGGCTTCTCAGTTTCACACTAGTTGATTATGTTACTTGTGTTAATGATGATTAAAAAAAAAAGAAATTATGACATGGGAATCCTTTGTTTGTAAGGTGATATTTCCATTTAATAAAATGATTGTTTTCTCTCTATGTACTTTTGATATGAGCCTTTAATCCCCAGAGGTCACAAGCCCAGCTACTTAACAGACTTTAACATTGTACAGATCAGTGACTTATTTTGAATAATTTTGTACCATATACCTAATTTAATTTTGTATCTTGATAAAATAAGGTGTTTAAAATCCAGGATCTTTAAATAATAATTTTGCCATGGATGTGAAGTAATGCGATCTCTGTGGATGCCAAGGTAGTTACGTTATCCCATGCTATCTCCACTTGCTTTGGTTTAGTGTGATGATGTGTACATATTGTTTTATATTTATTCCCAACATCTCAAAATGGGGTGGGCTTATAGAAAACTCCCATGTCTGCTTGTTATTAATGATAACAATAAATCCAGTCTTTTTCACAAACAGTCTCTCATTTATTACTCCTTTTAATGATCAAGAAAGTAGACTATCATTCAGGTTATGTTACAATATGCGTTTTAAAAATGATTTTTAAATGTGCTATATTGAATAGAGTGGTTAATTGGTATGCACTAATTATCTTACTACAAGATGAAGGTATTGGTTATTTATTAGATTGAACGATCATTTAGGATAGTAATTGTTAATTTTAAGTTATCCTATTATAAGATTGCAGCCATACTTGCTCATATTACAGTTGTAAGGAGAGCAATATGTATTTTCTTTGAAGGACCAAATTGAACTAAAGAAATATAAGGATTGGAATGAACATTACTTACACAATATTCCTCTATTTGGATTGATATGGATTCAGAAGTCCAAACCTCATATGATTCCATGTGATAGGCTCTATGATTAACCCATTGCAGGCAGGGGATAGATTTGCTTGCCCAGTCTCCAGGATAGGTTTTATTTCATAGCAAATTAGCTTTATGCAACATACCTTGAATTTTCCCACTCTTTCAATCACTCATTGTAAAACTAGTGCTATTGTTGGGTTTGTTATTTTTTAGTGTTTTATTTTATTAGGAGACTTATGTGTGTCATATGACAGGCTCTATTAACCCGTTAATGACGGATGACGTGTTTTTTCGTCATACATGATGCAGAACCTCTTGCCTGACAATGGGCGTCATGACGTTCGGGGAATTTGGATCATTATGTTATTTTATTGTACTATAAGTAATGAGTGAGTGATGTTGACAATTGCAGTCATAATTATTATAACTGCTATAATACTAAGCAAAATGGTTTTCAACTCATTTACAAAAACTAGATGGCACCACTTTTTCCTAGCACCAGCAGGAGAGAGAGCCTTGAATGGCACCCATCTACGGTCTCTAGCAAGCACTATCTCTATAGAGGGATGGCACATCGCAAGTTGCCGACCTCTTGCTCTAAAGTACCGCAGATGAAAGATGTGCAGGCAGAACGAGAGGAGGAAGGTGACTCACACCATGCCCAATGCATACAATGTGCCCCTGTGCCAGTATGGATGCCTTTTATTGTGGCACTCACTGTCAAAAGCACAAATTTCCTTACTCTTCCCTACTTCTTCATTTTGGATGGTTATAAGTTTCATGTTCGTTCATGACAGCATACAAATGCGAAAAAATAAAGTTGCTTTTTGTCCTCCCCTAAAACAGTAATACTTCTATCACATTGAGAATAAAGAAAAAAAATGAGTTGATATGGACCCTGAACTACGATTTTAGTCAACTGTAGAATTGATGGAGCCCGTGATATGACAAATATAAATTTCTAAAAACACTAAAACACACAAAAAAACAAAATACAAAAATGGCTGTAGCTCTATAATGAGGGACTAACAGGGAGTGGGAAAAATCAAAATATGTTGCAGAAGCTGCCTTGCTTAGAAATAAAACCCATCCTGGAGACAGAGTAAGCAAATCTATCCCCCGTTGGCAACGGGTTGATGCTGCAATTGACTAAAAGTATATGGGCTATATCAACTCATTATTTTCTTTATACACAGTTTGATAGAAGTATTGCTGTTTTATGGGGGGATAAGAATCAACTTAATTTTTTTCGTATTCAGGTTCTGCCGTGATTGAATATAAAAAATATAACCATCCACAATGAAGATATTATGAAGTAGGGAAGACTGTGCTTTTGACTGTGAGTGCCATCTCTACTGGCACAGGGGCACATTGTAAACACTTTGCATGGTTTAAGTCAACTTTCCCTTCTAATTCTATTTGCATATCCTTCATCACCAGTATTTTACAGCAAGAGATCAGTATCTTCCTGTGGTCCATCATTCTCTAAAGATAGTGCTTGCTAGAAACTAAGCTTAAGTATGACTTCACATATAAACAAGAATATCAAGAACAGTTAGGATAATGTTTAAATATATATAAATATATATATAAAAAAAATATATATATATATACACATATTCACATATATATATACATATACATATATATATATATATATATATCTATATATATATATATATATATATATATATATATATATTATATATATATATATATTATATATATATATTATATATATATATTATATATATATATTATATATATATATATATATATATATATATATATATATATATATATATATAT
>BOPN01002485.1:42829-45329 GCA_017312705.2 Penaeus japonicus
GCTGGTATTGATAATGATAATGAAGATGATAATAGCAATAATGATAATAATGATGATTATTACAATGATAATAATAACAGTAAGAATGATGGGTATAATAAAGATAATAATGATCAAGATAAAGATTATAATGATAGTTATCATATTGATAATAATAATAATATTGATGATGATAATAATAATAATGATAACAAAACACGATTATAAGAACATTAACACTAAAGATAACAATGAAAATAATGATAATAAAGATTGCGGTGATAGATAATGATGATGAAGATAATTATAATGATAATGATGATCAAAATAATCTTAAAAAATAGCAATGTTGATACTAATAATTACAACAACACTAGCATATTCACAATAATATCAAAACAGGAACTCGTAATAACAATAATGATAATGATATTATTGTGAATATGCTAGTGTTGTTGTAATTATTAGTATCAACATTGCTATTTTTTAAGATTATTTTGATCATCATTATCATTATAATTATCTTTCCATAATAATAACAATTATAATAACATCAATAACATTGATAATAAAATTAAAAGAGAGATTTGATAGACAAAACCACATACATCGTTTCTCTCTCTCTCTCTCTCTCTCTCTCTCTCTCTCTCTCTCTCTCTCTCTCTCTCTCTCTCTCTCTCTCTCTCTCTCTCTCTCTTTCTCTCTCTCTCTCTCCTTCTCCCTCCTTCTCCCTCCTTCTCTCCTTCCTCCTTCCCTCCTTCTCCCTCCCTCTCCCCTCCGCCCTTCCTCCTTTTCCCCACCCTCCCCCCTCCCTCCCTTCTACTTCCCCCCTCTCTCAATCTCTCTATCTCTCTCTCTTACATACAAAATCCTGAAGGTAGCTCAACAATACGATTAGATAGCATGCTTTAAGTTACCTATCAATTTAGAAGTAAAGAATCAGATACTTCACAAATAAAACACTTCAGTATAAACTACAATCAAATACTTCAGATACTTAATCACAACAAGTACAGATAAACACCCAAGTATACGGATAAAATACCACGGATAAAATGCCACTGGAATACCTCCGATAGCATGGGAGTACCTGAAGATACTTATCCGGTCTTTAGGGTCCTTTTCGTGTGGCAGATTTCACTTGAATCGCGAGAGATGGGAGGAGAAAGGAGGTGGGGGGGTGGGGGTGGAGGGTGAGAGAGAGAGATGCTGGGATGGAGGGAGAAAAAGGGAGGAAGGGGTAGGGATGGAGAGAGGGAGAGGGAGAGGGAGAGGGAGAGGGAGAGGGAGAGGGAGAGGGAGAGGGAGAGGGAGAGAGAGAGGGAGAGGGAGAGGGAGAGGGAGAGGGAGAGGGAGAGAGAGAGAGAGAGAGAGAGAGAGAGAGAGAGAGAGAGAGAGAGTATGATAGAGGGAGAAAGAAAGAGGGAGAGATAGAGAGAGAGAGGGAGAAGGAGAGAGAGGGAGAGAGTGAGAGAGAAGGAGAGAAAGAGAAAGAGAGTACTTACGTTCGTATGTATGTATTGGTGCATGTGTGTATGTAGATACATAAGATCAATAGTAAACTCATTCGTAAGGAAGTTCAGCAAGAGGACGTGCCTTAGCGGGCATTTCGTGCCTTGGGTGATGTTGGCGTGTTTTGTTTCCCTCTCTCTCTCTCGTTCGCTCTCTCTCTCTCTCTCTCTCTCTCTCTCTATATATATATATATATATATATATATATATATATATATATATATATATATATATATATATATATATATATATATATATATATATATATATCGCTCTCTTCTCTCTCTCTCTCTCTCTCTCTCTCTCTCTCTCTCTCTCTCTCTCTCTCTCTCTCTCTATATATATATATATATATATATATATATATATATATATATATATATATATATATATATATATATATATATGTATATATATACATATATATATATATATATATATATATATATGTATATATATATATATATATATATATATATATATATATATATACCTCTTCCTCTCCCTCCAACTATCTATACACCTATCCATCCATCCACCTATCCATCCATCCACCTATTCATCCATCCATCTAACCATCTATCTATCTATCAATCTATCGATCTATCGATCAATCTTTCTATCCATCTATTTATCTATCCATCTATCTATCTATCTATCCATCTATCCTTCTATTTATCGATCTATTTATCTATCTATCCATCTAACCATCTATTTATCAAGTTATTGATCTATCTAACTATCCATCTATCTATCTATCCATCTATCTATCTATCCATCTTCCCATCTATCCTTCTATCTATCCATCCATCTATCTATCACTGTTTTCCTTCTCCCTCCGTTCCGTTTTTCCCAGTCAATCAATTTTCACGGTTGGTCGCCCCCAAACTCGCACGTATTATAAATCCTTTTGTGCATATCTCAACCGCAAAGAAAAATTACGTGCGGCCAGACAGCTGCGGTCACTTCGACACGCTCTGCAACATTCTGCAATAACACAGGGATGAAG
>BOPN01002485.1:52829-55329 GCA_017312705.2 Penaeus japonicus
ATACATATATATATATATATATATATATACATATATATATACATATATATGCAAATCAATATCAAATCAAATCAAAACACGTTATTCCATTAATCATAATGGTTGTTCCTTTTACACGTATAGTATCAACGGTAAAACATAATAGAGCATAGATATAAACAGAGAGAAGGAGAGAGATGTGTGTGTGCGTTTGTGTGTGTGTGTGTGTGTGTGCGTGTGTGTGTGTGTGTGTGTGTGTGTGAACGTGTACATATGTGTGTACGTGTGTTTACGTGAGAGCGAGAGCAGAGTGGGAGGAGTCAAGTAAGCCGAGAGTAAGGAGGGGGGAAGGGGGGGAAGGGAGGGTAGAGGAAGAGGGTAACGGTACTCAGCATTATCACCTCCAGAGGGGGTTATCTTTAAGGGGAGGAGGAGGGGGGGCGAAATGGAATGGGGGTGAATATTTAACCTAATACCTGCAAGTCTCGATAAGAAATGTAAACATATTTCTTTATATGTTTCTTATCTTATTCCAACCTCTTTTCATGAGATAGAGAGAGAGGGAATTGGAGAGAGAGAGAAGAATAAAATATATAGAGATGGGGAGAGAGAGAATGAGAAAGAGAGATAGAGAAAACGCGAGGAGGAATGAGAGAGAGAACGGGAGAGAGATATAGGGGGATTTATAGATAGATAGATAGAGAGAGAGGGAGAGAGAGAAAGAGAGAGAGAGAGAGAAAAGGAAAGAGAGGGAGAGAAAGAAAGAAAGAGAGAGATAGAAAGAGAGAAAGAGAAAGAAAGAGAGAAAGAGAGAGAGAAAAAGAAAGAAAGAAAGAGAGAGGGAGAGAGAGAGATAAACAGGAGACAGCAACAGCAGGCAAACAGAGGATGTATACACTTAGGACCAAAGGAAATTATTGTTAAGACACCTCCTCTGCACCAACGTCATTTCTTCCAAACGCCACTTGTCTCTGCTCAAAACACCTTGCCATTTTAATTCATGGGATGTTTATTTTCTAATAATTCTTCTCAATGCATCTCTATCTCTGCAGACTTGTTCTCTTTCCTCTCTTTCTCCCTCTCACACTCCCTCTCTTTCTCTCTCTCTCTCTCTCTATCTATCTATCTATCTATCTCTCTCTTTCTCCCCACCTCTCTATTACTCTTGTGACGTCACCAAAGCTTCCCGCGTTTTTTTTTGTTTTTTTGTTGTTTTTTTTCAAGAATTCAAAATCTGTTCTTGAAGAGCGATCACCGTCACAACTCTCAATCAGATAAAATTCATTTGTTGATGAGAATCATTAAACGACAACAAAGAAGGGGCTTTTGACAAGATAACATTAGCTTTTAAATAACTTCGGGCACTTCAGATAGAAAGAAAAAAATTATCCAGAAAAACATATGCTTATCTCCATCATTTCATTTCTTTATCTAGAGACTCTCTGTCTAAGATACTTCTGGTATTGTATATCGTACAAAGCCCAAAGTGGTGCATCTATTTGGATATTGAAATGTTGTTGAAAAGAGGGCGTGGATAGAGAAATGGGTGGGTGAAGAGATACGTATGTCTGCGTGGTTGTTTGTGTGTGTGTTCGTGTGTGTGTTTGTGTTTGTATATGTGTGCGTGTGTGGTTTTGTGTGCATTTGTGTTGGTATGTGTGAATGTGTGTGGTTGTGTGTGTGTGTGTGAGTATGAGTATAAGAAGAAAAATATGAATCAAAACATAGATAAACAAAAATCAAAAGAACTTCAATCTTGAGGAACCTAGATCTTAAGAACCAACTTGTTGTGGTTTAGTAGTTGAGTCTTTACTTGAAAAAGTGAAGAGAAAGGTCTTAAGAGGGATAATAAAAAGTACTCTCATGGTGAACCAAAACCTTTAAAAAAGTGGACTTTCAAGTTGCTCTTAAAAACCTGAGAGGGGAGAGAAAAAAAGGAAGGGAGAGATAAAGAGAGAGAGTGGGGAAGAAAAAGAGAGAGAAAATGGAGAATGAGAGAGAAAGGAGGGGGAAGGAAGAGAACAAGTCTGCAGAGATAGAGATTCATTGAGAAAAAATATAGAAAAATAAAAATCACATGAACTAAAATGACAAAATGTCTTGATCAGTGACAAGTATTGTTTGGAAGAGAGAGAAACACAGGGACTATTAGATAATAATGATAATAATAATGACAATGATAATGATAATGATAGTAATAGCTTAATTTTATTATTATCTTAATAATATTAATAACAATAATAATAATAATGATAATAATAATAACGATAATGATAGTAGTCATAATAATAACAACACCAATAACTAATAACAACAATAATGATAACATAAATATGATAATAGTTAAGCACAAAGTTCTTGTTGACCCTCTTCCCTTGGGTCAAAGGTCACGACCTCTGAAAGCATCTCCCGTGTGTGTGTGCGTGTGTGCGTAAGTGTGTGTGTGTGTGTGTGTGTGTGTGTGTACATGTGTACGTATCCACTCTCGGGTATGTGTCCTTTTGCGTTGACGAGAAGACGT
>BOPN01002485.1:62829-70329 GCA_017312705.2 Penaeus japonicus
TGTGTGAATTTCAGAGAACTCTTTGAAAGAAAAAGAGAAAGAGAGAGAAAGGGAAGAAAAAGAAAGAGAGAAAGAGAGAGAAAGGGAAGAGAAAGAGAGAGAAAGGGAAGAAAAAGAAAGAGAGAAAGAGGGAGAAAGGGAAGAGAAAGAGAGAGAAAGGGAAGAAAAAGAAAGAGAGAAAGAGAGAGAGAGAGACCATCTTCATATCTTATTTCTTTATTTCATCTATTTATTTCATCTTCATATCTTATTCCTTTATCTCATTATCTGTCTGCGTTTCCTTTGCCTGACAAATAATCTACCTTTTTGTCGGTCTATCTAACTTTTTGTGTTTGTGTGTGTTTATTTGTTTGTTTGTGTGTGTGTTTGTTTGTGTGTGTTTGTTTGTTTGTTTATTTGTGAGTGTCTGTGTGCGTGTTTGTTTGTATGTGTGTGCCTGCGTGTGTGTGTTTGTTTGTATGTCTGAGTGTGTGTTTGTGTGTGTGTCTGTGTGTCTGTGTTTTTTTTTTTTTGTGTGTGTGTGTGTGTAGAATTCCACTAATACCGTTAATTATTAGATAAACGCAAATACGAATAGATTCTGTTGTTTTTTGTTCTGATCTATCTTCCCATGTTGTTGTTAGTGCTATTATGATTGTGTTTTGCTTTTTTTTTTAGTCTCGTGTGGATGCCTTTGAAGACAGAGCAATAAAGATACATTTATCTTCTCAATCTCGCCATTCCGAATAGTTTATTCGCTCTCTCTCTCTATTTCCCTCTTTCTTTTTCGCTTTTCTCTCTCTCTCTCTCTCTCTCTCTCTCTCTCTCTCTCTCTCTCTCTCTCTCTAAATGTGTTGTTGTTTACTCCTATTATTGCCTGAACTACTTATGATATTTCATTCACTATCATCATCATTGTAACTATTATCATCTCATTAAAACAACTATGCCTTTCGCTATCATCATCACTATCATTATCATCATATTCATCGCCATCATCATTAATACTATTGCCGACTTATTTGTCGCTTACATCTCAACCACATACCTTGACCACATACCCACATACCCTCATATCCAGAGAGCTGCGTGACCGCATGGGGGTGAGAGTGTACTAGATTTATGTGTGGGTGTGGCTGTGTGTTGGTGTGCGTGTGTGTGGGTGTGCGTGTGTGTGTGTGTGTGTGTGTGTGTGTGTGTGTGTGTGTGTGTGTGTGTGCGTGTGTGTGTGCGTGTGTGTGTGTGTGTGTGTGTGTGTGTGTGCATTAAAATGCATATTTCTATGTATGAGTGTGTACAAATATGGGTGTGAGTTTGTGTGCGTGTGTAACAAAAATATATTTCACAGATAACGTCAAAATAACTTTCAAACTGCAATACCTAAAATAACTCAAATATCGCCACATGATGAACCTGCGACTATTTTCAAAATCTATATTTGCAACACAAAGTAAAACGTAAAACAAATGCTTTATACGTGATACTGTTGGGTCATACAGTCATGATCGCGCTTTCCATTGTCTTCCACTTTCTCGGCGTTGCTGCGTATATATATATATCTATATATATATATATATATATATATATCGATCTGCTATATCATGAAATTCATAAAATCACAAGGCAGGGCACATAGCAGTTCCACTTATATATATATGTGTGTGTGTGTGTGTGTGTGTGTGTGTGTGTGTGTGTGTATGTACATATATATATATATATATATATATATATATATATATATATATATATATATATATATATATATATATATATATATATATATATATACATATATATATATATATAAATATATATATATATGTATATATATATGTATATATATATATATATATATATATATATATATATATATATATACATATATCATATTATATATATATATATATATATATATATATATATATATATATATATATATATATATATATATACATATACACACACACATACATACACACACACACACACACACACACACACACATATATATTTATATATATATATATATATATATATATATATATATATATATACATATATATATATATATATATATATATATATATATATATATATATATATATATATATATATATGCATATATATATATATATATATATATATATATATATATATATATATAAATAAATATATAAATATATATATATATATATATATATATATATATATATATATATATATATATATGTATGTATGTATAAATATATATATATATATATATATATATATATATATATATATATATATATATATATATATATATATATATATACATATATATATATATATATATATATATATATATGTATATATATATGTATATATATATATATATATGTATATATATATATATATATATATATATATATATATATATATATATATATATATATATATATATGTATGTATGTATGTATATATATGTATACATACATATATATATATATATATATATATATATATATATATATATATATATATATATATATATATATATGTATATATATGTATATACATATATATATATATATATATATATATATATATATATATATATATGTATATATATATATATATATATATGTATATATACATATATATATATATATATATATATATATATATATAAATATATATATATATATATATATATATATATATATAAATTATATATATATATATATATATATATATATATATATATATATATATGTGTGTGTGTGTGTGTGTGTGTGTGTGTGTGTGTGTGTGTGTGTGTGTGTGTGTGTGTGTGTGTAAACAATAATAAAATCTGACAGGCAATAAAACAACTACCTTCTCGACCACACATACCAACCCCAACAAGAAGACCACAACCCGTTATCATTCTTACGCTAATGACATGTTTCAACCACTAACCCCTCCCCCCCCCCCCCCCCCCCCCCCCCCCCCCCCCCCCCCCCCCAAAAAAAAAGGAAAGAATAATAATAAAAAATAATATATAAAAAAATTCCAGTATATTTCATTGTCTGTTTGGTGTAATTTTCTCATTACAGGGATCCTTTGTATCTAAGGTAATGCATGGTTATGGGAGGGACTATGGGTATGGTAGGGTTATGGTAGAGCGATGGGAGGACTTTGACTATGGTAGGACTATGGTAGATTGAAGGCAAGCCTTTAGGAATATAATGACAAGATTATGGTGCGGTATTGGCAAGACTGCAGTAAAGTTATGGTAGGACTATGGAACAACGATGGCAGAGGTACCATAGGTCTGAGGAGATAGAGTAGATCAATAGTAAGATCATTATAGAGTTATGGGAGGGCTATGGTATATCAACGTTCAGAACATGGCAGGATTAGAAATAGGTCTATGGTATGGCGATGGCATACCTATGGTGGATCAGTGGTGAAGGCATGGCATCAGTGCAAAAAAAATGTCTCAATTCTCCCGTGTTACTACTTAATTCCCTGTTTTTGTTGTTGTGTTGTTTTTTATCTCTCTATCAGTAACTCTTATTATATTATCCCTATTTGTCTTTTGTTATGTTTTGTGATGTGTTATATGTATGAAAATAGAGACAAATATGATAATAATAATAATGATGAAAATAATGATAATGATAACAACAGCAATAATAAGGGTAATGATAACGATCATTACCATTGATAACAACAACACAGTTATCACCGTAATCGTTATCATCCATTTTACCATCATTGCCATAAAAAATGGTAACGATAAAATGAGAAGTATGATAATAATAGCAAGAATAATAACAGTGACAATAGTAATATGCAGATGCAGCTCCCCCCCCCCAATTCACATAACCATTAACCTCAACCTTCTCTCACCCTTTAGTAAGAAAAATACACTTTTTCCCAGCTCTACAACCTCAGAACCTCACCCTACCTTCAACACATACTTCTCGCAATCTCAAACCTTCTTGAAATGTACCCACTTCCTCCAGAGGAGCTCGGCTAATTTAGGTAATGTAATTTTATCTAAATAAGCTGCCATAAATCAATCAAGCTTTCTTCCTATTCTCTTTCTCCTTCCCATTGGTCAAAAGTCATCAGCCACAGACATCTTTCTTTACCTTGGAACTCCACACATCTTAGAATCTCACTATACCTTCAATACACATATATTTCTTACAATCTGAAACCTACAAATCAAAAGTCAAAATTCCGGCCACAGATGCGCCCTTCCTACAATCTGAAACCGTCCTTCTAGTTCTCCTTCTCCCTCCTTCTAGTCAAAAGTCAAAATTCTGAAACCTTCCTTCTAGTTCTCCTTCTCCCTCCTTCTAGTCAAAAGTCAATATTCTGAAGCCTTCCTTCTAGTTCTCCTTCCCCCTCCTTCTAGTCAGAAGTCAAAATTCCAGCCACAGAATTCCTTCCTTCCTTCCTTCCAGAGCATCACCCACATACGCCCTTCCTTACCTGCGCTATGGACGCCACCGTGACCCCGAAGGCGAGGGCGATCTGGACGACGCTGGGGGCGTAGCCTTCGGTCCAGGAGCCGATGCAGGAACCGCAACCGATGAACACCAGGAACATCGTGCCCAGGAACTCCGCCAGGAAGGCTTTCCACACGCGCCGGTCATTCAGAAGCTCTCCCGTGCCGATGTATTCCTTCATGTCCTTAATCTTGCCCATGATGGTGGTTTCTTGCTCTTCTCTTGCGGGAGGGCGTGTTCTTTTTTTTTTTTTTTTTTTCCTTGGTCGTCGAGGTTTTCCTTATTTCCCCTCTAAGCTTTAGTTTGTTCTTTCCTCCCTCTTCTCTCTTCTTTTAATATCCTTTTTTTCTTTCCCCTCAATACGACAGCTCACGAGATCGAGTCCCAAGGGGGATTATGGAAAGTAGAGAGTTTGTGAGAGAACGCGAGGGAAAAAAAGGCACGAGAAGAGACTCCCTGCGTCGGTGTCTTCGGTGTGACAGTCACGGGCAGACTGACCAGGTTTTCGAAGCCGCCCTCTATTTATTACCCCGCGCCCTCCACGCTGTGTCGCGCCCGCTGCTGCTGCTGTGGCGAGACCGAGAGGGGGGAGGGGAGGGGAGGGGGAGGGGAGTGGAGTGAGGGAGTTGGTTGGGGTAGGAGGGAGAGGGAGTTGGAGGGGAAAGGAGGAGGAGTTTGGGTTGGAGGTTTGTGAGGGGGGGGGGGGGGGAAGGGGTGTTGGGGTTGGGGTTAGTGGGGGAAGAAGGGGGGTTAGGGGTTAGTGGGGGAAGAAGGGGGGTTAGGGGTTAGTGGGGGAAGAAGGGGGGTTAGGGGTTAGTGGGGGAAGAAGGGGGGGTAGGGGTTAGTGGGGGAAGAAGGGGGGTTAGGGGTTAGTGGGGGAAGAAGGGGGTTAGGGGTTAAGGGGGAAGAAGGGGGTTAGGGGGCAGGGGGAAGAAGGGGGTTAGGGGTTAGTGGGGGAAGAAGGGGGTTAGGGGTTAGTGGGGGAAGAAGGGGGTTAGGGGTTAGTGGGGGAAGAAGGGGGGTTAGGGGTTAGTGGGGGAAGAAGGGGGGGTAGGGGTTAGTGGGGGAAGAAGGGGGGTTAGGGGTTAGTGGGGGAAGAAGGGGGGTTAGGGGTTAGTGGGGGAAGAAGGGGGGGTAGGGGTTAGTGGGGAAGAAGGGGGGTTGGGGTTAGTGGGGGAGGAGTAGTAGGATTTGGGGAAAGAGGGGGAGGCACTTGGTGGGGGAAGAAGGGGAGGTAGGAGTGGGGATGGAGGGGAAGGAGGGGGAAGGATTAAAGAAATTACGGAGATGTTGGGGGGAAGGAAGGGGAGGGGGAAAGGGCATGGGAAGATAGTGGAGTAGGAGGGGGGTGGGGGTGACGATGTTGCATTGGGCACAGGACAATCATTCTTTCAGTCCAAAACTTTCGTTATCAATAGTCAATCTTTCTTTTTTTTCTAACAGGGAAGTATTAAAACATATCATTAATAAATAGTTTCACTAAATCCTCTTCCCCCTTGACGTCATAGATTATGATGACGTCACAAGGCCAGTCCGCCAATCATCGCGCTCCCCTGGCAACGTTGACGAGGATGACCTATGCAGGCGCAACAACACACCCGTTGCAATTTCTCGGCGTTGCAACATGGCATAGCTAGGATTTCAGTGTGAGTGATGGCTGCCAGTCTTCTATAACACACTCATTAACCTTTTCCGTCACCTTGTCTGGCGTCGAGTTGGCACCGTATTTTTTAAAGAATTTAACTATTTTCTCCCTCCCCCTCCCCCCGCTCTCTGTGGCTCTTTCACCTTTCACTCACAAACTCGTTACTCATCAGTACTTACTCATGAATCGTCCCTCATTATCCGACATCCGTATTTCCACAGTAATCAACACTGCATTAAGGAATGTATTCATAAATTGCCTTTGATTGGAGGATTAACTCTGCGGGGTTGATTCGCCACCGAACGTCTCCGCCTGCTCTTTCTCCTCCTCCCTTATCCTCCACCTCTTCTTCGTCTTCTCTTTCGCTCTCTCTCTCGTCTTTGTCTTCTCGTCCTCACTCTCAATCTTTCTCTCTCTCTCTCTCTCTCTCTCTCTCTCTCTCTCTCTCTCTCTCTCTCTCTCTCTCTCTCTCTCTCTCTCTCTCTCTCTCTCTCTCTCTCTCTCTCTCTCTCTCTCTCTCTCTCTCTCTCTCTCTCTCTCTCTCTCTCTCTCTATCTATCTATCTATCTATCTATCTATCTATCTATCTATCTATCTCACACACACATACACATTCTCACTCTCCCTTTATATCTCTTTATCTCTTTCTCTTTCGTGTTTTATTTTTGTTTTGTTTTTTTCTTTCTTCTCTCTCCTTTCCATCCTTTCCTTTCACCATTAGTGCGTTTCTCCTTTATTCCTTCATTCGTCTCATTCCTCTCTCTTTCATCAAATTTTGTTGCGTCATTATTTTCCCTCTTTTCCCCTCCTCTGTTTATTTACGTTTTTATTCTAGTTCTGTTTTTATTCCTCATCTACTGCCAAGATTCGTTGTTTACATTGCTTGGAAAAACATTTATGAATAATATGTGTGTGCGTATGTGTGGCTATGGTTATGTACAGCTGTGTATATGATGAATACTACAAAAAACGCGCACACACACACACACACACACACCCCAAGGAGCAACAAGGAAATAAACAAGTCACACTCACACTCGCTGTCCCTCATTACATTCGATAACAAATGAGCATCGCGCGTTTTGTTTACCTTTCTCGAGAATCCAATCACGTTATCAAAACGTATCGCATCGCTTTGTATCACCCAAGTCTATTTTTTCAACCTGCTTTAGTGCATTTCTAATCGTTTTTTGATTGTGCTGACCTCCTGCGTTCTTGTTTCATCGCTTTTAGCCTCTTTTTGCGTTTTATTTTGCGTTTTTCATTATCAGATACAAACAAAGTTGAATGATGCGAGAGAGAGAGAGAGAGAGAGAGAGAATTCAAATAAATGAAAAATGTCATAAAGAAATAGTTTTATCTCTAGCCATGAATCAATAATAAGGATAATTT
>BOPN01002485.1:82829-87829 GCA_017312705.2 Penaeus japonicus
AATTTACAGCAGATAATAGAGCAAACAGCGAAAACGAACATGAAAGGAAGCCCTCTCTCTCTCTCCCTCCCTTTCTCTCTCTCTCTCTCTCTCTCCCTCCCTTTCTCTCTCTCTCTCTCTCTCTCCCTCCCTCTCTCTCTCTCTCTCTCTCTCTCTCTCTCTCTCTCTCTCCCCCCCTCTCTCTCTCTCTCTCTCTCTCTCTCTCTCTCTCTCTCTCTCTCTCTCTCTCTCTCTCTCCCTCCCTTTCTCTCTCTCTCTCTCTCTCTCCCTCCCTTTCTCTCTCTCTCTCTCTCTCTCTCTCTCTCTCTCTCTCTCTCTCTCTCTCTCTCTCTCTCTCTCTCTCTCTCTCTCTCTCTCTCTCTCTCTCTCTCTCTCCCTTTCTCTCTCTCTCTCTCTCTCTCTCTCTCTCCCTCTCTCTCTCTCTCTCTCTCTCTCTCTCTCTCTCTCTCTCTCTCTCTCTCCCTCCCTTTCTCTCTCTCTCTCTCTCTCTCCCTCTCTCTCTCTCTCTCTCTCTCTCTCTCTCTCTCTCTCTCTCTCTCTCTCTCTCTCTCTCTCTCTCTCTCTCTCTCTCTCTCTCTCTCTCTCTCTCTCTCTCTCTCTCCCTCCCTTTCTCTCTCTCTCTCTCTCTCTCCCTCCCTTTCTCTCTCTCTCTCTCTCTCTCTCTCTCTCTCTATTTATCTATCTCTATTATTATTGCCATTATCAATACCGTATAATCATTGTTATTATTGTTATTATTATCATCAGAATTATCATCATCAATATTGTCATCATTTAATCTTCACCAACATTATCATTATCATAATCTTACTGAATTAAGCAATGACAGTATTTTCAATTCAGTGGTCGACCATTTTCATGCCTAAAGTGAAAGATATACATCTGTGCAGACATTTCATAGATGAATAGACTGACCAATCTTGTACCATCGCCAATATTTTACTAGAAATTAAAAAAAAAGTAAAAGGAATTGTATCAAATTGTTTCGGAATTTGAGCACTCAGCATACAACAACAAAAATTATACAAAAAATTCCCTCAATGCTGATTAGAAACTAACTTTATCTCCATAAAAGTGGTGGAGACAGAGATAAGAACCGATTTCTTAATATGGGAAGTGTTTAAGCCTACTTCAAGTGGGTTCCATTGAGTACGTGTCATTTTCGCCACTTTTTTGACGTGTGAAGTAACGGTGATGTTGATCTACACATTCATATACTTAAAATCCTTTTTATAGTAAACACTTAGCTCTACTTGAGGCGGTTAAGCTCATTTTTGGCTGCTTTTTCAAAAACGCTAATTCGACTATGGCTTGAGACGTTATATGTAAATAAAAGCGTATGGTACGCATGGCGACTTTATTTTATCATATTCACTTCTAAACTTTATGATAGCCTTTTTGAAATAACTTGTGGTGAAAAAATGCACAGATATGTAGTAAGCATATCTGCAAGCCCTTTCACACCCTGAAATAATAATTTAATCTTTACCTTTCTGTTGCACAATCTTATTTTATTTCTATTGATAACCCACTTATTTTTTCTTTTGTTTTACAAAAACTTTTTGTAATAGCTGTGGAAGACAGTGACGCACTGTGGAAGCCATTGTATGTGTGAAGTCATGAAGGCTACGATAAAAATTTGACGCGTCACAAACAGGAAAGTCTGCTCAAAATTTGGCGTGACAAAAATACGGATTTAAATACCCATTCAAAAGGGCCCACTTCCGTTCTCGGTAAGGGTTGCACTCTATATTCTATTTTCCTGTTTTTAGCGGAGGCATTTTTTGTGTACCTTTGTATTTTGTATTTTATTTTTTAGTGTCATGTTTTATCATATTTACTTTGAACATTTTATTCCAATGATTAAAATCCTATATAAGGTATGCCCCCTAATTGGTATGGGCCAATGGGGTCAGCAGGGGTATTAGTCTAGCCAATCAGGTCAACGGGCGTGTTAGTCCAGCCTATCAGTATCGTTCACAGTCTTGCTCCTATGTAGTAATGCTCAGGGGGGGGGGGGGGAGAGCCCACACTCACGCTTTCGACTGGATGGAAGCGCGCTATTGTTCCCCCCCCCCCCCCCTGTTGGCACTCGTCATTACAAGGGTGCCGCTCCACTTTTCCTTCAGGAGTCGTGACACACTTCCTACAGAGATATTCAGTAGTATATATCCTACACAGCTCTTACAGTTATACTACATCTCCTACAAATATTATATACGATCTATGGCAAAAATTTGGAGGACATTAATATAAATAAAATAAAATCATAAACTTGATTAAAATGGTTCCCTTTGTTTCTCATTACAGTAGCTAGGTTATGTGGATCTACCGCCTGCCCCGTCGAAGGAAATGTGACAGACAGAGTATCCAGTGTTGGGGAGATGCTGCATCGCTCTAGGAAATGCGTGACGAATCTCAGACAACTAAGTTTGTAGCAGGCGTGCTTTCTCGGGTACTTAGATTTTGTGTAGGAAATGTGCTTGATACTTATTTTTGTGTAGGAAATGTGCTTGATACTTATTTTTGAGTAGGAAATGTGCTTGATACTTATTTTTGTGTAGGAAATGTGCTTGATACTTATTTTTGTGTAGGAAATGTGCTTGATACTTATTTTTGTGTAGGAAATGTGCTTGATACTTATTTTTGAGTAGGAAATGTGCTTGATACTTATTTTTGTGTAGGAAATGTGCTGGATACTTATTTTTGTGTAGGAAATGTGCTTGATACTTATTTTTGAGTAGGAAATGTGCTGGATACTTATTTTTGTGTAGGAAATGTGCTGGATACTTATTTTTTTGAGTAGGAAATGTGCTGGATACTTATTTTTGTGTAGGAAATGTGCTGGATACTGAAAAAGAAAAAAAAAAGAAAAAAAAAAGAACATGTATATGTCTTATTATAAAAAAGAAGACAGAAGAGTAGTGTGGCAGGTAGGTCGAGGTATTCCCCTGTTGGCACTCGTCATTACAAGGGTGCCGCTCCACTTTTCCTTCAGGAGTCGTGACACACTTCCTACAGAGATATTCAGTAGTATATATCCTACACAGCTCTTACAGTTATACTACATCTCCTACAAATATTATATACGATCTATGGCAAAAATTTGGAGGACATTAATATAAATAAAATAAAATCATAAACTTGATTAAAATGGTTCCCTTTGTTTCTCATTACAGTAGCTAGGTTATGTGGATCTACCGCCTGCCCCGTCGAAGGAAATGTGACAGACAGAGTATCCAGTGTTGGGGAGATGCTGCATCGCTCTAGGAAATGCGTGACGAATCTCAGACAACTAAGTTTGTAGCAGGCGTGCTTTCTCGGGTACTTAGATTTTGTGTAGGAAATGTGCTTGATACTTATTTTTGTGTAGGAAATGTGCTTGATACTTATTTTTGAGTAGGAAATGTGCTTGATACTTATTTTTGTGTAGGAAATGTGCTTGATACTTATTTTTGTGTAGGAAATGTGCTTGATACTTATTTTTGTGTAGGAAATGTGCTTGATACTTATTTTTGAGTAGGAAATGTGCTTGATACTTATTTTTGTGTAGGAAATGTGCTGGATACTTATTTTTGTGTAGGAAATGTGCTTGATACTTATTTTTGAGTAGGAAATGTGCTGGATACTTATTTTTGTGTAGGAAATGTGCTGGATACTTATTTTTTTGAGTAGGAAATGTGCTGGATACTTATTTTTGTGTAGGAAATGTGCTGGATACTTATTTTTTTGAGTAGGAAATGTGCTGGATACTTATTTTTGTGCAGGAAATGTACTGGATACTTATTTTTGTGCAGGAAATGTGCTGGATACTTATTTTTTTGAGTAGGAAATGTGCTGGATACTTATTTTTGAGTAGGAAATGTGCTGGATACTTATTTTTACATAGGAAATGTGCTGGATACTTATTTTTACATAGGAAATGTGCTGGATACTTATTTTTACATAGGAAATGTGCTGGATACTTATTTTTACATAGGAAATGTGCTGGATACTTATTTTTACATAGGAAATGTGCTGGATACTTATTTTTACATAGGAAATGTGCTGGATACTTATTTTTACATAGGAAATGTGCTGGATACTTATTTTTACATAGGAAATGTGCTGGATACTTATTTTTACATAGGAAATGTGCTGGATACTTATTTTTACATAGGAAATGTGCTGGATACTTATTTTTACATAGGAAATGTGCTGGATACTTATTTTTACATAGGAAATGTGCTGGATACTTATTTTTACATAGGAAATGTGCTGGATACTTATTTTTACATAGGAAATGTGCTGGATACTTATTTTTACATAGGAAATGTGCTGGATACTTATTTTTACATAGGAAATGTGCTGGATACTTATTTTTACATAGGAAATGTGCTGGATACTTATTTTTACATAGGAAATGTGCTGGATACTTATTTTTACATAGGAAATGTGCTGGATACTTATTTTTACATAGGAAATGTGCTGGATACTTATTTTTACATAGGAAATGTGCTGGATACTTATTTTTACATAGGAAATGTGCTGGATACTTATTTTTACATAGGAAATGTGCTGGATACTTATTTTTACATAGGAAATGTGCTGGATACTTATTTTTACATAGGAAATGTGCTGGATACTTATTTTTACATAGGAAATGTGCTGGATACTTATTTTTACATAGGAAATGTGCTGGATACTTATTTTTACATAGGAAATGTGCTGGATACTTATTTTTACATAGGAAATGTGCTGGATACTTATTTTTGATTAGGAAATGTGCTGGATACTTATTTTTGAGTAGGAAATGTGCTGGATACTTTTTTTTGATTAGGAAATGTGCTGGATACTTATTTTTGCGTAGGAAATGTGCTGGATACTTATTTTTACATAGGAAATGTGCTGGATACTTATTTTTGATTAGGAAATGTGCTGATTACTTATTTTTGTGTAGGAAATGTGCTGGATACTTATTTTTACATAGGAAATGTGCTGGATACTTATTTTTACATAGG
>BOPN01002485.1:107808-115308 GCA_017312705.2 Penaeus japonicus
TCGCATACGTTCACATATATATGTCTATAAATGCATGTATGATTAAGATACTGACAGTGATAACGATACTAGAATTAACGTGTATTCTGGGAAGGCTAAATTGTAACGTAAACGTAGTGAAGAAAAGCTTTCATGGCGACCACTGGCTAACACGTCGCCGATTCTCACGATGTTATTATCTTATTCATTATTATCATATTACTTCTATTGTAATTATCATTGTAACAGCTATAAAGTAAGACCTTTTTTATTTATCTGTATACTGATGAAAATGAACAAATAAGAACAATTGAGAAAAAAGTGATACCGAATTTTTTAGTTAAAATTTGGTAAAAATCACACAATTCAACGATAATACTGATGATGATGATAGACTACAATAAAGATAATAATCATGATGATCATGATAACGAAATAAACAAGGTTGATTCCTTGAACTCAGTGACCTAAATCCAAACAAGTAAACAAACAAACAAACCCATAAATCCCACAACAAACAAATAAGTAAAGAATAATCAATAAAAAAAAATACCAACACAGAAATATAACGCTCCCTACCCCCCTCCCACAAACTCCCACCGTACCCCCCCCCCCCCAAAAAAAAAAAAAAAAAAAAAAAAAGTCTAATCACACATTAAAAAAAGGAACCCACAATTATCAAATCAAGGGGGCTCCGAAACAAGGTCCTTTCCTTGACCCCAATGACCTCATTTTCAACCCGCAGCGCCTCCCAAGAAAGTCCTCCTACAGACGGAGAGACGGAGGTGGAGATGGTAAGGAGAGACGAGCCGACGAGCCTCTCAAGGAAGGAGGAATTAAGGACTTTATGATCCTTCTAATTGGAGGGAGGGAGGGGGGAGGGAGGGAGGGGAGCGACGGGAGGGAGGGGGGAGGGAGGGAGGGGAGCGACGGGAGGGAGGGAAGAAAGGTAGGGAGGGAAGGGGTGATGAAAGCGGGAGTGGTCAAGGTGAGAAGGAGAGAGGGGTGGGGAAGGAAGAGAAAGAGAAAGAGAGGAGAGAGAGAGAAAGGGAGAGAGGGCCCAAGAGAAGAAGAGGTAAGGAAGGGAAAAGGGGTGAAGAGCAGGGGAGGGTGGAAGAGGAGAGGGAGTAGAGAGGGAGAGATAGGGAAAGGGAGATGGAGATTGATAAATGAATAGACAGATAGAGAAAGAAAGAGAGAAAGAGAGTGAGAGAGAGAGAGAAAGAGAGAGAGAAAGAGAGAGAAAGAGAGGACGAGAGAGAGAGAAATAAAGAGAGAGAGATAAAGAGCGAGACAGAGAGAGAGAGAGAGAGAGAGAGAGAGAGAGAGAGAGAGAGAGAGAGAGGTGTCAGAGGGGAGGGGGATATAACAGAGGAGAGGGAGAAGTAGAGAGAGGTGAGAGAGGAAAAAAATGTGTGGGAGAGGAGGGATAGAAGAAGGAATGGAGAGAGGGGGGGGGGGGGTAGACGCAAGGTTGCACCTCGGTGAAATAATTAATCTTTTGATCATTATCGTTTTATTTTTTATTCAAATAATGCAATATTGCAGCACCTTCAGGCAGGTAATCAATCATACTGGAAATTTATCTTATTCATCACCAAGAGGATATTATGACTGAAATGATAATGGTGATGATGTGATGATGACGATGAGGATGATGAGGTTAATTCTAATGATGAAGACAATGATGATGACCGAAGTAACAATGTTAATAATACTTAGAATGATAATGATAAAATTGGTGATGATGATAAAAAAAACTAATAAAATGCAATTATATACAAGTATATATATACATAGATACACATACGCACATATGTGTGTATGCATAACATTTACATAGAAAAATAATTTGAGATTTTGTTTTTACTAGTTACCCCAATAAAAGGGTCATTTTCTGTCATAGAGGCTTTTTCATTTTCTTTTATTTAAGATATAAATCCATATATAACTGATGAATTGTAGACAATGTAATTATATACAATTGCATTTTGTTTTCCAAATCATTTTTGTTTAGTGTACCTAAAATCAAGCCCCTTTTGATCCTATACTCAAGAGAAAATAAGATGAAAAAGTCTTTCTCCACCTACACCAAAACACCCAAGGCAAAACATGGAGCAATGGATGCAAATGAGATCAAATCAAACAATACCTCTAAAGATTACACCACTTATGTAGCCCTTTACAGGTATGACCATAGAGATTAGTTGTCTCAATATAAAAATATTTATATCACACACACACACACACATATATATATATATATATATATATATATATATATATATATATATATATATATACATATCTATCTATCTATCTATCTATCTATCTTTCTAGTTAACTATCTATCTATCTCTATCTCTGTGCGTATGTGTGTGTGTTTGTGTGTGCGCGCGCGTGTTTGTGTATATATATATATATGTGTGTGTGTGTGTGTGTGTGTGTGTGTGTGTGTGTGTGTGTGTGTATGTGTGTGTGTGTGTGTGTGTTGTATAAATTTGAAAAATTGCCCTTACTCCAAAAATTTTAAAAGTGCACGTTCGTATAAAAGTTTTTCCTAATCAGACTTTTGGGACACCCTATATGCCAAAACAAACATAAAAAAAATACATAGCACGCCAAGCACTCACATAAAAATAACTCTAACAAGAATACAAACAAAAACAACAAGAAAATTCACAAAGCAGAAATACTACGCAACGAAAATTATAACAAAAAACAACATCACAAACAAGTAAGTTAATACAGCATGAGGTGTTTAATGTGAAGAAAAATATAAGACAGAAAAAATTGCTTGTGTGTTCGTAATATTGTCACTTGATCTTCCGTTTATATAAGTCGTGATAAAACTAATTAAGCTTTATATTAAGCATCCCTCTCGCCTCTCTGTCGGGAAGGGCAGAGGAGAGACGGGGATAGATAGCAACATGCAGAATATATTGAAGCAGGGAAAAAGAGAGACAAAGAGATAAAAGCTAAAAGGGAGAGAGAGAAAGAAAAGTTAAAAGGGGGAGAAGGGGGAGAGAGAAAGAGATCAAAGTTAAAAGGGAGATAGAGAAAGAAAAGCTAAAAGGGTGAGAAGAGGGAGAGAGAGAGATACAGATATAGACAGAAAGATAGAGATAGAGAGGTGGGGGGATTGAGAGAAGGGGGGGATGGGGAAGAGAAAGAGAGAGAAAGAGAGAGGGATGGGGAAGGGAAAGAGAGAGAAAGAGAGAGGGATGGGGAAGGGAAAGAGAGAGAAAGAGAGATAGGGGGAGGGAGAGAGAAAAGAGAGAGGGGGAGAGAGAGATAAAGAAAGAGAGACAGAGAGACAGGAAGGAAGGAGGCAAGGCAAGAGGAGTGGAGAGAGAGGAAGAGAAGGAGTGAGAGAGAGACAGAGGGAGAGAGAAAGAGAAAGAGAGAAGAAGAACACATAAAGACAGACAAGCAGAAAAAAGAGAAGAAGAAGAAAAAGAAAAAGACGAATGGGAGGAAGAGAAAGAGAGATAAAGAAACAGAGGATAAAGGAAGAACAAAAATAGGAAAAGGATCCCACACTCCTTACCGGAATATCCACCGGAGGGAGAAGGTCACTGGATACAGAGACGGCGCTGTGTACCAAGTCTGGCGTCCTGCTCTGCCTTCCTTTGCTATGTCTCTTCCTCTCTCTCTCTCTCTCTCTCTCTCTCTCTCTCTCTCTCTCTCTCTCTCTCTCTCTCTCTATTTTTCTCTTTCTCTCTCTCTCTCTCTCTCTCTCTCTCTCTCTCTCTCTCTCTCTCTCTCTCTCTCTCTCTCTCTCTCTCTCTCTCTCTCTCTCTCTCTCTTCTCTCTCTCTCTCTCTCTCTCTCTCTCTCTCTCTCTCTCTCTCTCAAAAAAAAAAAAAAAAAAAAAAAAAAAAAAAAAAAAAAAAAAAAAAAAAAGATAAAACAACAATGATAGCAATGGTAATGATAACAAAAAGAACAATGATAGAAATAACAATAATGTAATAGTACTGACGAAAAAGATGATAATAATAATGATAAGGATAATGATAATAATTATAATAATTGTAAAACATATTATAATAATAATAAAGATGATAATGATAATGATATTAGTAATAATGATGATAATATAATGATAATAATTGTTTCTGTAATGAATTAATCATGCACATAAATTAGGCCTTAATAAAATCAATAGGAACATTCTATAACCTGGAGGCAATGACAGCAGAGATGACGAGAACATAATGATAACTATATGATAACAAACAGATAGATAATAATAACAGTTAGACAGCGATCCATAGATGATTATAACAGTTAGTAATATACAGATAATGATAACAGTAATGAAGATACGCCATGCACAATCAACACGACGAACCAAACAGCATTATAATCATGCACATGGCCTACCATTACACTGAACGGTTAGCCATGCACTTTCGGAGGTGGTCGTGAGCGAGAACAGATCACCGTCACATGACCATTGCTAAGCGAGAAGGACGGAAAGTTCATGAACAAATCATGAACTATTAATAGGCAAGGACATTCAGCTAGTATATGTATGTAATATGTATGTACGTAGTGTAATCATGCATATAGTCACTGTTATTAACCCTGATCAGAGAGGCCTCTTAGGCTTACGGGGCACCTTGTAGGGGACCCTGACGGGCTTGGGGCGCGTCTGCTCTGTGATGAAGGCCGTGATGCGCCCCACGACGACCTCGGCGTCAAGGGGCAGCCCCGTCACGAGAATTGGAGCCGCCTCTGCGCGCGGCAGCTTGATTTTGACGTTGTGCTCCACCTCGAACCACGGGAGGAGTGCCTTGTGCTTACGGAGCAGCACAGCGCCTCGTTGTTGACGTGCAGAGGAAGCGGCACTTCGCGTGGCTCTTCCTTCGGATTGGCTTCCACCTTGACCTTCTTGCGGTTCTTCCGCTTCTTCTTGCGGCGGCCCTCCTCGTCGACCTGCTCGCACTTGTTGCGCAGCCGCATGCCCATCTAGCGCATGAGACAATTGCCGAATTCGATATGCAAGCCCAATTCCGGATCCACTTTATCCTGTTCACTCGGAGAAACAGACTCCAGCACATGGGACAAAGAGACCGACGATTGGCTAGGGACCGGCTTGAAGGCGGGTCGCCCGTCCAAGACCCATTGAAGATATTCAGTGCGATGCCGCAGCTTCTTCTTGGTGTTCTTTGTCTTCTGTCTAGTGCGACCCGAGGGTTCCGGCAGCAAGAAGGGGTCGTAGATGCGATTTTTGGCTGGAGTCTCTACGACAGTCTCGTCCAACAGCCTGCAGCCATCGGGAAGAGGCTTTACAGCGACCTCCCCTGAGGATGTGTCGGCCTCTTCACCCTCGCGAGAGGCGACTTCCGGAATGTTTTGTGATACATCTTTCGACACCTCAGGCGTTCGTCGGAGGAAGAAGAAGACCACACTGTGGTACAAATCAGTTACCTCTCCACAGAAGCGTTGCCACTGTTCTTGCACGTTCATAGTGACGCCCAAGACGGAGGGCAAGGTGCTCAAAGCTGCTGTCAGACGAACAGTTTTCACAACAGCCGACAGAACCTGCACTGCTTTTGATTTTCTAGAAAAGAGACATCTTTCTACTGGAGCTAGATTAATTACATAAATCATTATTGTTATGAGGCGATTCATCACTTGATAGATTAATCACAATGCCTCAATTGCATAAATACTGAGAATCAATAGGAAAATCAGAGTTACTAAAGCCCCCGCACTGCTCACCGAGTTGATCATAGGATTTTAGATGTTTGGTCAACACCTGCCCTGCCGCCGTGGGTGCGACCCTTCCTCCTACCGTCGAGGTGGCCTCACGATAGTGCAGGACAGTTATCTAGGGAAGGAGGACCGGAAGGCTTCTTCGGGCTGACCCAGGAGGCGGAGTCACACACCCTCTGGACCTTCCAACAGGGGAATTTTACCTAACGTGCGTGACACCTCCCTAGCTATAGCTGAGCAAAATAAAAACCACAATATCAGAGAGGACAGTAACATGCCCAACACATGTTTATCACAACATCCTCCTTTGCAGTCCCCTCTCACACCTTCCCTTGCAGTCCCCTCTCACACCTTCCCTTGCAGTCCCCTCTCACATCTTCCCTTGCAATCCCCTCTCACACCTTCCCTTGCAGTCCCCTCTCACATCTTCCCTTGCAGTCCCCTCTCACACCTTCCCTTGCAATCCCCTCTCACACCTTCCCTTGCAATCCCCTCTCACACCTTCCCTTGCAATCCCCTCTCACACTTTCCCTTGCAATCCCCTCTCACACCTTCCCTTGCAATCCCCTCTCACACCTTCCCTTGCAATCCCCTATCACACCTTCCCTTGCAATCCCCTATCACACCTTCCCTTGCAATCCCCTCTCACACCTTCCCTTGGAATCCCCTCTCACACTTTCCCTTGCAATCCCCTCTCACACCTTCCCTTGCAATCCCCTCTCACACTTTCCCTTGCAATCCCCTCTCACACCTTCCCTTGCAATCCCCTCTCACACCTTCCCTTGCAATCCCCTCTCACACCTTCCCTTGCAATCCCCTCTCACACCTTCCCTTGCAATCCCCTCTCACACCTTCCCTTGCAATCCCCTCTCACACCTTCCCTTGCAATCCCCTCTCACACCTTCCCT
Organism: Penaeus japonicus; assembly: GCA_017312705.2. Lineage (NCBI taxonomy): Eukaryota > Metazoa > Arthropoda > Malacostraca > Decapoda > Penaeidae > Penaeus > Penaeus japonicus. The sequence continues at coordinate 114,422 of BOPN01002485.1, forward strand.
TGCAATCCCCTCTCACACCTTCCCTTGCACTCCCCTCTCACACCTTCCCTTGCAATCCCCTCTCACACCTTCCCTTGCAATCCCCTCTCACACCTTCCCTTGCAATCCCCTCTCACACCTTCCCTTGCAATCCCCTCTCACACCTTCCCTTGCAATCCCCTCTCACACCTTCCCTTGCAATCCCCTCTCACACCTTCCCTTGCAATCCCCTCTCACACCTTCCCTTGCAATCCCCTCTCACACCTTCCCTTGCAATCCCCTCTCACACCTTCCCTTGCAATCCCCTCTCACACCTTCCCTTGCAATCCCCTCTCACACCTTCCCTTGCAATCCCCTCTCACACCTTCCCTTGCAATCCCCTCTCACACCTTCCCTTGCAATCCCCTCTCACACCTTCCCTTGCAATCCCCTCTCACACCTTCCCTTGCAATCCCCTCTCACACCTTCCCTTGCAATCCCCTCTCACACCTTCCCTTGCAATCCCCTCTCACACCTTCCCTTGCAATCCCCTCTCACACCTTCCCTTGCAATCCCCTCTCACACCTTCCCTTGCAATCCCCTCTCACACCTTCCCTTGCAATCCCCTCTCACACCTTCCCTTGCAATCCCCTCTCACACCTTCCCTTGCAATCCCCTCTCACACCTTCCCTTGCAATCCCCTCTCACACCTTCCCTTGCAATCCCCTCTCACACCTTCCCTTGCAATCCCCTCTCACACCTTCCCTTGCAATCCCCTCTCACACCTTCCCTTGCAATCCCCTCTCACACCTTCCCTTGCAATCCCCTCTCACACCTTCCCTTGCAATCCCCTCTCACACCTTCCCTTGCAATCCCCTCTCACACCTTCCCTTGCAATCCCCTCTCACACCTTCCCTTGCAATCCCCTC
>BOPN01002485.1:130308-132808 GCA_017312705.2 Penaeus japonicus
CCCGCTTGGTTTGCCCGAGGAACTACCAGTGCGAAGTGACCAGGGAGTCGCGTACGCGCTGTCAGGCGTGTCGATTCCAAGGATGTCTTCGCGCAGGAATGGCCAAAGATGGTGAGCACTTATACACAACTAAACTCATTAGCTTGTATATGATCAACACCAATTTCCTATTGTTTGTGTAAGACCGACGCTTCCCGATCAGTCTGTCCTAACCGTCTACTCCTTCGCAGTGAACACGATCCCGAAGCGCGGCCGGAAGCGCCCCGTCAGCGAAGACGACTCGCACAGTCCGGTCTCGCAGCCCAGCGACGACCTCATCCACACCCTAACCAGCGCACACCACGCCACCTTCTCCCCTGCTTGCCACGCCCAGCAGCTCTCCGAGGCGAGTCTGTGGGCGGCTGAGGCAGACGTGGGTGTGGAGGGACGTACCAGAGCGCAGCAGTTCGCCATGATGGTGCCGGGGATTGCCAGCCTGCCCGCGGTCGAACAGCAGGCCGTGCTCAACCAGGCTGTGCCGGAGGTTATGGTGGGTTCAAAGGCGCTTTTTACCAACTGCCCTTCATGATAACTGAAACTGTCATATTACCGTCTATTGCCCTTCAAAATGATATGGCATATTCTAAGACCACGTCCTCATCTTGTAGATTCTGAGGCTGGCTTCGCGATTCGTCCCCGAGCACAAAGGGTTTGCTGTTCCCGGAGGACTCCTGGTTCCTCTGACCGCCGTCGTAGAGGCCCTGGGGCGCTCCTTGGCCCAGAAGCTGGTTCGACTGGCAACTTTTCTTCTTTACATGAGCATTGACGATACGGAGGTAAATATGCGAGCGTGAATCGAAATGAATTTCAATATGCAGTTTAAATATTTACTTGAATATGCGATTTAAATATCTTTTTCTGTTTTCATGTGATGTGTAACTATCCCTTCTTTATCACCAGTTGTCGCTGCTTTGTGGCATAGTCACCACTCTGCCCGACCGGCTATCTGGCGATTCCGAGGCCCTGGAGGCTTTGGAGGAGCAGCACGACGCCCACCTCCGCGCCCTGCAGGAGTACGAGCTCGACAAGCGGCGTTCGAAGCCAAACGCTCTCGCCAAAATCCTCTTGCGGCTCCTCGACGTCCGGGCAATAGCCTTGCGGGAGGCAGGGCGACTCATCCTGGCGTCGCGCCCTGAGCAGCTGGCAGGAGGCGACGTTCCCGCGGAAGGCACTGGCTACAACCCCAGTCTGGCCGAGTACCTTCCGGAGGAGGCTGCGTACCTCGAGGGACAGGCCACGCACCCTCATGGCTCTTACGTCAACAATAAAGTTGAACCCAGTCAGGTTTACCAGGGTATGCCCTTCGATCACCAACACCAACAGGGGCGCCTCCAGCACCAACTTCACCAGCATCAGCAGCCCGCGCGCACCCATATCATGCACAACCAACAACAGCATCAGCACCAGCCGCATCACCAGCACCAACAGCAACAGCATCATCACCAACAGCATCACCAACATCACCAGCAACAGCAGCAGCAGCTATACTACCACAACCCTCAACAAGATCGCCAAACTCAGCACCAAGTAATGCTGGATCGCGAAGAGCAACAGCGGATCATGAAGGCCCTGCACGAGCGCCAGCATGGCCTGCATATGTTGCCAGGACGCCAGGAAGAGAACCTGGCACAGGAGCCGCGTCAGCAACAGTGTCAGGGCGAAGTCTTATCTCATGATCGTCAGCAACAGCAAGAGATCCAAATTCTCGAAGAAAACCAAGAGGATTCCGAAGGTTGAGGGTTAATTCGCCTCCCTTCCACATCCGTCGAAATTGTTAATGGTTTTAAAAGTTTAGTAAAAGAGATTTTTATTATATTTACGAACTGCTATTCAGTTTTCAGTTCTATAACCTCCACAGTCCTAGTCACCTAAACACTGGCGGAGATAAGCTGTTCTTTTGTTATCGCGATTTGCAGTTTTACTTCTATTTTTTTGCCGTAGTTGTTGGTAACCTTCATGTCTTTCTGTACTCTTTATACTGTTGATCTCAGATTTTATATGTTCTGTAGTCTAATAACAAAGATGGAAACATTTTACAAAGGACTTCAAGTAGTAATTTTTACTTTTTTCTTCATATGTAAATAAACCCGAGCAAAATATATTGACTTTTTAATGGAAGATTCCTATTAACTCTTGACGCTTGTAGGTCTCGTAAAATGGATGGGTAGGTCGTCTCAAACAACGCATTATCTTTTTAACATATATTTCAGCACAAATTATATAGCCTGATAATAAGCGTATTAATGTTACATCAGGTGATCAGATTACACTCAAGTGTTGTCTTAACCTCAGCGAAGAGGGAAAAAACCTTTTCCACTTCACTCTACTGACACTCTTTTCACTAGTTCTGTGCAATTTACAAAAAAAAAGTAAAATACCACCAAAAAATTATAGCACCTCGAATAAAGAATGTTTTGTTCTGTGTGTTTTCTAATAAGATATTACATTTTTTTGCACGATT